>CAUYLG010007086.1:0-36130 GCA_963573385.1 Cacajao melanocephalus | reverse complement strand
CACAGCAGATCTCTCAGCAGAAACCCTACAAGCCAGAAGAGAGTGGGGGCCAACATTCAACATCCTTAAAGAAAAGAATTTTCAACCCAGAATTTCATATCCAGCCAAACTAAGCTTCATAAGTGAAGGAAAAATAAAATTCTTTGAGAACAAGCAAGAACTCAGAGATTTCATCACCACCAGACCTGCTTTACAAGAGCTTCTGAAAGAAGCGCTACAAATAGAAAGGAACAACCAGTAAAAAACAAACAAACAAACAAAAAAAAAAAACAGAAGCTGCAATTTTCATCTCTGATAAAACAGACTTTAAAGCAACAAAGACGGACATTACATGGTGGTGAAAGGATCAATACAACAAGAAGAGCTAATGATCCTAAATATATACGCACCCAATACAGGAACACCCAGATACATAAGGTAGGTTCTTCATGACTTACAAAGAGACTTAGACTCGCACACAGTAATAGTGGGAGACTTTAACATTATACTGTCAATATTCGGCAGATCAATGAGATAGAAAATTAACAAGAATATCCAGGACTTGAACTCAGACCTGGAACCAGTAAACTTAACAAATATTTACAGAACTCTCCACCCCAAATCCACAAAACATACATTTTTCTCAGTATCATATTATACCTGTTTAAAAGTGACCGCATCATTGGAAATAAATCACTCCTCAGCAATTGCATAGCGTTTCACAGGTTTAAATAAAATATTGGTTGGCTGCTTGTTTGTTATTTTCATCTCTTATTCTTTCCTGTCTCCATTGTTAAACACAATTATTGGCATAATAGAGGTTTTTAATACCCATTTTTAGACTGTATTCTAGCCTGGGCAGTAGAACAAGAATCCTGTTCTCTCTCTCTTTCCTTCCTCTTTCTTTCTCTCGTACAGTCTTTTTTTTTCTTTCTTTCACTCTCACTTTCTTTCCTCTCTTTTTCTTTATTTCAAAAAAAAAAAAAAAAAAAGAAATAGAAAACTAGAATTTCACCATCACATAGTAATAGCCAATTCAGGCAATGATTATCAATGGATGCGAAAACCACCAGGGAAAAATCTGGCAAACAGAATATTCACACAATCTCAAAGTATCACTGTGTATATTATGTCTGAATTTTTAAAAAGTTTCTTTACAATGAAGAAATCATACAGACACTGTCTTTATCTTAACATCGCCAGTAACGAAACACATTGACATCTTACATACTCTGAGAATGACACTGGGAAGGACACAGCATTACCTGTGCAGATAGCCTGCCAAAAATGCTTAATCTTAATCTAATCATGAGGAAAGAATCAAACAAATCCAAAGGGAATGACATTTTACAAAACAAATAACCTGGATTTTTGAAAATGTAAATGTTACATAGAATGACAACAACAAAAGTTGAAGAGATGTTTAATTTAAAGGAGATCGCAAAGATCTAAACATTAAATGTAGTGCGTAATCCTAGATTGGATCCCAGGTTGGAAAAAAATTACCTAAATGATATTATTGTGGTAATTGAGGAAATATGACAAGACTGTGTGCTATATAATAGTACTTTACCACTACCACTTTATCAATATTCCCAGGTATTTTGCAGAGAATGTTCTTGTTCTTAGGATGTGCATGCTGAAGAATTTAGGAGTGAAGTGTTTTGTTATCTGTAAT
Source organism: Cacajao melanocephalus (assembly GCA_963573385.1). Lineage (NCBI taxonomy): Eukaryota > Metazoa > Chordata > Mammalia > Primates > Pitheciidae > Cacajao > Cacajao melanocephalus. The sequence continues at coordinate 34,473 of CAUYLG010007086.1, read as the reverse complement.
AATTCTCAAATGATTCGGCATGAGTATATATGCATATGAATGATATGTAAATGAACAAAAGTATATGAAACATAAATCAACATTCTATAAAGTTCAAGAGAGTAAGGGAATAAATGTAAGCGTGGAAAAATTAATATTTAATAGAGTTAGATGAGGGAGTCTATGGATGTTTTTTGTACTATTCTTGCAGTAGGATATGGTTTGAAATTGATCAAAATAAAAAGGAGATTATATGGGAGCCATTTAAATTCAATTTAAAAAGGATGATCAGCAAATTGCTAAGTGGAAAGAACAAACGGCTGGGGAGATGGTGGCAGAATAAAGACAACCACCACTTTGAAACAGCTGATGGGGAGGAGTGGAATAAACTAATGAACTCAGGATGTCCCATTTGGTGTTACACTTGGTTAACTGAGTAAAACACAAAACCAGAAAAAAAAGCTTAAGTAACATATTTTAATGTTAGCCTGAACAACTTTTAGTTTCTTATTTGTGAACACAGTAGTATGATAAACACTACCTATGTCAAACACATGGATCATTTGGTCCAAAATTCTTTTCTCTGATTTCCAGTTTCAAAGTTATGAATGTAGTTTCTCTCTGAAAAGGTTATTTTCCCTTAACTTTTATTATGTATCTATTAAGCACAAATTTTCCTAAATCCTCTTACAATCTTTTTTTAGAGGTCTGTATCTACGTGATTTCCATAATGTGACCACTGCATAAAAAAGATTATTTTTATTTGTTATATTTTATTTTCCGACTTAGAATTCCATAGGTTTTCCTTTGTGCTGCTTTTCAGAGATTTGATGAACAGGTGTGTTTGGTCCTAGCCATATGCTACGAAATTCTATAGTCTTCAATCATATTCCTTTGTTTTCTCAGCCTAAAGGAACGACATCCTAATCTTTTTAATCAGTCCAGTTATTGCCACTTCAATGTCACCCACTCACTTTTAATTGCCCATCTCACACCTTCCCCATGGGGCTACATTTTTCTGCAGGTAAAATAACTGAAATATATATATATATTTTTTAAAAAACAACCATATTTTTCTTTAAATATGTATATTTAAAAATATATATATATATATATATGTTTTAAAAAACAACTATATTTTTCTGCAGGCAAAACAACTTATTTCTCCAAGTGTCTTTATACAGGCTAAGGTGCATTTACAGTTTCACTTCCCAGACTTTGATAATCTGACAGCTTTTTTTTCCTAATGAAATATAACTTTAGTTTGTAGCTGTACTTCAGCTTGCTAGTTCAAGGGACAAATTGTAGGACTTTTCCTGAAGCAGAAATGGACTTTTGGAAATTACCATTTTATATACATAAAATATAATTTAGATTATCTGCCTCCATTATTCCTTAGCATGTGTGGCACAACATGTGTCTCCCTTAGCGGCATCGTCTGTCTCAAAGTTTGATTCAATTCTAACCTGCAAGTTATTAAGTACAGCATCTTGCAAGGGGCTCTGAGAAACCATATGAAACTGAAGACTGATTTAGAATGAAATTGCATTTTCAGAGATATCAAAAACTGGTTTGAAAGAAAAAAATGTCTACAACAAAGATTACTTATAAAGCCACACATCCTTAGTACCACAAAATCCTAATATTAGAATATCACGGAATCATTTGGCCTTGTCTTCTACCTTCAGATATTTAAAATAATACTTAAGAGAGTAAATATGATTCTGTTTTGAAGATCTCTAGGGCATAAGACACTTCAGCCTTCCTTCTAATGGCCAATAATGTTCTTCCTTTAGCTTCATTTACATCCTCAAACATGGAGAACAAGTGATCTTCAACTAAGTCAAATATCTGACAACATGAATCAAGCCACTCCTTCATCCATGTCCTCTCCTGTCTCAACAACTCCATTCCTTTTTTTTTTCTCATAGAAACTATTTCCTATATTGATCTTAGTTATTCTTGTTTGAACCAACATGAAGCATAATCTAGCAATTTTGCAGTGTAGTCTGTAGACCCTTAAGGGTTCTGAGACACCCTCAGAAGGTCTGCAGAGTGAAAACTATTTTCACAATAAAACTTTTTATTTGTCTTTTTCACTGTGTTGCCATTTGTGCTGACGGTACAAAACCAATAGTATATAAAACTGATGGTGCCTTAGGAAGAGTAAAAGCAGAGCTGCCAAGCTACTAGTTCTCATCTTCACCACTGTATACTTAGAATTTTAAACAGAAAAAGAAATTTCTCTTAAGAATATCCCTGGATAAAGTAGTAAAAATGATTAATTTCATTAAATCTCAACCCGGAGTAAATATCTTTTGAATATTCTGTGTGGAAAAATGGAAAGTATGCACAAAGTATCTCTGCTGTGTATGGAAATATCATGACTGTCTCAATAAAAAGCTCCTGAATGACTGTTTCAGTCATGAGCTGACCCAGCTCCTTTTCTCGTGGAACACGCTTTTCACTCAAAACAGCGATTCATAGGCAAACTATGGCTATTAAGATTTGGATATTTGACAGACATTTTCTCAAAAATAAATGAAGTGAATCGATCACTTCAAGAGAAACTTCCTTTTGTTTTGGTCAATTACAACATTCAGACTGTTTTTTTTTTTTTTGAGTCGAGGTTTCGCTCTTGCTGCTCAAGCTGGAGTGCAACGGTGGAATCTTGGCTCACTGGAACTTCCGCCTCCCAGGTTCAAGTGATTCTCCTGTCTCAGCCTCCCGAGTAGCTGGGATTACAGGTGGGTACCACCACGTCCAGCTATTTTTTTGTATTTTTAGTAGAAACAGGGTTTTACCATGTTAGCCAGGCTGGTCTTGATTTCCTGACCTCAGGTGATCCACCCGCCTCAGCTTCCCAAAGTGCTGGGATTACAGGAGTGAGCTACCACGCCCAGCCAACATTCAGACTTTCTAGCAACAAGATTTTGAATAACTAGTATTCACCACAGTGAGCCTGGCAACTTCTCAATACTTAAATACTTTTCTGATGATATTGATGATGATATCAATGAATGTGATTTTTTTGGTATTACATAAGGAAATGTATCAACATTTAGATGATCTGTGTGTTTCAGAAAACCAATATTCTTCAGATGATCAATGCAAGAAATTACAGAATCAAACATAGTTAAAAGATCCATTCAAAATGCAGATAGACCAATGCATCTAATATAACAAAATATGAAAATTCACTGATACAGTTTCAGATTCCAGGTTGTTACTGAGGTTTAAGAAAGGACTACTTGTCTAGTTCTACTGTGGTATCAAATGGAATGAAATACTGTTCAACAATAAAAAAAGGAATGAACTTTTTACACATGCAAAAACAAGGATGAATCTCAAAGACTATGCTGAGTCAAAGAGGCCAGTTTCAAAAGGTAGCATATGGTATGAATCCATTTATGTTACATTCTGGAAAAGGTAAAACTATGGTGGTGGGGAACAGCATAGTGGTTGCCAAGAGTTAGGGATGGAGAAACAGTGTAAGTACAAGGGTATAGCACAAAATAAGTTTTTAGAGTGATGGAACTGTTTGAATTGTGATTGCAGTGGTAGTTTCATGAATCTATATATATGTGCTAAAACTTCCAGTTCAAAAAAGTCAATTTTATTGTTAATTAAAAAATGAAAATAAATCATATAGCACAATGTTAGCTCACAGATGATACTTCAATAAATGTTATGTTTATAAATGTTAAAAACATTCAAAATCCTGAGCACCAGTCTAAATGTGCTTGCTTAATTTGATTATCTGAGAAGATTCTACACTTATAAGCAAACACCCCCCACCCACAACTATTTTTCCTGATGATACTCAAGTTTAATCATATTTGAGAACTGCTAGTCTGGCGAAAAGAATATGGAAGCTGAAATCCTGGAGTTTGCTTCCAGTTTGGCTTCTAACTACTACATAGGAAAGCAGACATAATCCATTCTACCCTCACTGTCCTAGATATTTTGAAGCTCTCCCTGTTAGTGCTGCCGGCATTCGATGAAGGTAATGTTAGCAGTTCACTTGCTTGCCTTGAATGATTGCTATCTTCAGCCCCTGTGCCAAAATTTATACCCAATTATCTCATTTAAACCTCAGAACAACCCTATCAGTTAGGCTCCCAAATTTTATGGTCGTATGGCTAGATTGCAGTCAGACCACAAAACGCATGCACATGGCCACTGTGCAAAACATGCTTTGCATTCAAGTTATCAATTTGTTGATATTTACCAAAAATAGATGTAACAGAAAAGGTGCCTTTTGTCATATATTCTATAAGTCACCAATCTCTTAAAACTCAGTTGAAGAGAGGTAAATATTTCAAAGTTTCTGGTGAAAGACTTACTCTCATTGTGAAAGTTCAAATCAAGTTGCCAACTATTCCAAAGATAATTTTGGAAACTTTTTATTCCTATAATTTCCTGAATTATAGGTGGTAGGACTCAGGCATTAGACTAAAATAAAACATGAAGAAAGTCTCAGCCCATCACTTGATCAATTAAACATCCTCATCACTCACAGACTCCATCACTCACTGTGTCTCCTTTTTCTTATTTTCCTAAAAAATGTCCCTTTGAGGAGGGGAACAGCACACACTGGGACCTGCTGTGGGGGTGGGGACCTGGGGGAGAGAGAGCATTAGGAGAAATACCTAATGTAGATGATGGGTTGATGGGTGCAGCAAACCACCATGGCACATGTATACCTAAGTATCAAACCTGCACATTCTGCACATGTACTCCAGAACTTAAAGTATAATAATAAAAAAAAGTATCCCTTTGAGCATCTCTCTGACCACAGTGTGTTTGAAATAGTGATTTCACTTTGTAAAACTTCCTGTCTTACAGTCTCATTTTTATAAACTTTGTTACATCTCATATAGATCACATAATTTATTTAAAGTTTGTTATAAACTGTTTTAAAAATGTAACATATATACATACTATAATTTCCCATTACTATTTATTGGCAGGAGGATGGCCTCATGCTGAGGCAGTGTCATCCTTCTCTAGAATTCTTGTCAGAGGAGTTGTCAGAATTTTAATGGCAGAGAAGTTTGTGAAAAACATTAAAATACCACAGGTACACTCCAAATTACCACTTTATTAGACTTACAGCAAATGTAAGAAACGCCTAACTTCATTGTGGCTCAGCATGGCAGCTGGAACAAATTCTGTCACTTCCAGAAGTCATGTATTGTGACACCCAACCTTACAAAGCAGAACTTTGTAATTTCTGACAATGTGGTTGAAAAATGCTAAACTTTCCAGGGCTGGCTTTTAACCAATTTTTACTCCTAATACTGGGGACTGCTGATGTAATTAAGCCATTGCTATCAAATAATTCTCTATCACTCTGGAGAAAGAACCACACATCACATACTATCTTATATATATTTTGATGTGCTTAGTAATAAAAATAACTAATATTGACTGAGGTCTACCTAACAAGCCATATGCTACAGGTTTCATATGCACTATTATATAATGTAACAAGGAAGAGTTCTGAGGTGGCTCCTGGGAACCAAATACACTTAATGCTCAAGCTTTATGGTTCTCCCAATACAGTTCATGAAGACTCATACAGTGCTAAAAGCTGGGAGATTGCTTATGCCATCTGAAGTGCCTTCCAAATCCTCATCTCAGGTCCTAGCTCATGTACCCCTTTCCTTGTGGAGCTTTCTTTTCTCATGAGCCCGGCCTGTGCTATCCCCTCTTGAAATCCTGTAGGGCAGGGCTCATTGATGGATGTCGGTTGAGACCTCTAAAATCCAGGCCTGTGCCCCCTTTCCTGATGGTGATGATGCAGGGCAGGCCTTGTGAAACTGTACTTTTATTTATGCCCATATGCATGTTTCCCTCTGTGGAGGTCACAGGTTTTCATCTGATGATGAGTGGCTCACAACCCTGGGGAAGTTTAAGAACCACATAGGGTCTAATCTGTCTCCTCCTTTCTGCCGCCATTCCCACCTCAAGCCAGCTTCTTCCCTCAAATGCTGTAATTATCTCTGGCTGGCTCTCCTGCCTTTGTCTACCTCTCCTGTATTTTATCCTCCACAATGCTGCCAGAGTGATCTTTTAAAAACCTAAACCTGATGTTGTACTTAACTGTATCCTATTACCTACTTAACAGTATGTTTAGCACAGGAGGTGCTCAATAATATCCACTGAATAAATGAACAAATAAATGAGCTCCTGCTGGCAACCTGAGCCCTCAGCCCAGGACCCAAAACAAATCTTCCTGACTTGCTGCCTGTAAATCCTTCAGGTTCTCTGAGCCTATGGGCTTGGCACCATATTTGGTGTAATGAAAGAAAGATAACCTAACATGCCAAAATAAAATCACATCCTCCAATTTGCAAAGTGAGTACATTTACAAAAATGTGCTCCTAGTTTTTTTATTTTTTGTTTTTTTGAGATGGAGTCTTGTTCCGTTGCGAGGCTAGAGTGCAGTGGCACAATCTCAGCTCACTGCAACATCCGCCTCTGAGGTTCAAGTAATTCTCCCGCCTCAGCCTCCTGAGTAGCTGGGATTACAGGCATATGCCACCACACCTGGCTAATTTTTTGTATTTTAGTACAGAAGAGGTTTCACCATGTTGGCTAGGATGGTCTTGATCTCCTGACTTCGTGATCCACCACCTCAGCCTCCCAAAGTGCTGGGATTACAGGAAGAAGCCACCTCGCCCAGCCAAAAATGTGCTCCTAGTTTAAATGTCATGGATAAACAGATTACAATCAGGTCAGTAGGTATGTGATTTTTGAGTCTGTTTAAAATGGCAACAGTGTCCTCCTTTGGGGAAAATTTTCCAAGATCTACTGCATGAATAAATTGATAAACTATTTAATATGTAATCAGAGACATAGATAAAGCTATAACCCATGAGCGGCACACTTTTAGGAATTAAAATTTCATACAAACATTACTTTGGTTATAAGTGTCAGATGTCACAGCTTTGACTTTTAGACCGAAACAGACTGCCTGCCCTCCAGGTCAGGCTGACACAAACTCGCCCAGCAGCACAAACCTCCCACACCATGTCTTATCTATATGTGAATAGAACATTCAACAGCTGCAAACTGCTACTGCAGTCTGGAGCATTCCCCAGAGACAATTGTCTATGTTCTGTAGTTAGCATGAAAGAATCTAACAAACCTTAATGTGGCTAAAGTTGTCCCTATACTATCCTGGAACTCTCAAATTCCCTGAGCCCTGAGCTCCTTTAATCTTTTTTGGATACACAATATTTGTACATATTTATATGGTAGATCAATATTTTGTTACATGCATAGAATGAAATCAAGCTATGGTATGGATGTCCTGAGGTGTCTGGCCTATTGCTACTTAGAGCTGTCTACAGCCCTCCTACGCAGCCCTGGCCACAGGCCTGTATACCATACTGCCGAGTCTTGATTCTGAGTCTGACCAGGAGATCACTGAGCTCTAAATAAGTAAGAGGTGATAAAAGAGGACCACAATCTCCTGCTTTAGTGACTATGGTACTGGAATGAGGTTTCCTTCAATAGCAGCTATACCAGGAGCAATAAAAAGAACAGGTATGTGGCTAGGAGTTCCCAGGGATAAGGGAAATGAAGAGAAGACATTCAGGCACACAGAATGTTCCTATAGGGTTCCTAAGTTAATGACTACCTACCTTAAAAAGGCAAAACATACACTAACAGCATCACTAATGACTGATTACTCTCACTGGTGGGAAAGAAAGAGACTCAGAAAAGAGAGATGAGGTGGTCTAAGCCACTTTAGTCATCAAAACGTTTAGTGATCCTATTTTTTATTCCTCCTTTATCATTATTCAAACTAAAATACTGGCAGACAATGATCTTATAAGAATTCACTCTCTCCTTCATTTTCTTGAGTAATTCCCTTCAAAGTTGTTAGATGGAACAGAGCAAGGTATGGTCTGTATCATGTGGGGTGGGGGACCCTTGAGGACTCAGAATGGGGGATCAGAACAGAAAGAGAAAAGTGACTGTGGCAGAGGAGTGCCCAGCATGAGGAGTCAGGGCCTCCAGAGGACAATGAAGGTGTCCACACATGGGGGGAACACGAGTGGGGTGAGGAGGATGTCCGTGCTACAGGGTGGGGACTCAGCTGGCCATGTGGTATTGGCGCATGGGTGGAATAGGGAGGGCTTCCACATGGGGGTGGGGAGTAGGGTGCTGACAGCCCCATGTGATGTGTCAGAGCCCAGGTGGGAGGAGGAGGCATCTAAAGAGGAAAGGTGGCAGTGGCAATGAGAGACAGTTACATAGGGGTGTTGAGTGATTCCATGAATATATTAGGATAATGAGAACCAGCTTCTCACTCTTGGAGAAGTAAGTTTTAAATAGGGAAAGGGAAAAAATAAGAGTACACTCTGTGGTGTCAGATTGGAAGTGTCAGTGTAAAGTCATGGTTTTCAACACACACTGACAGATATAAATAGATGTAGATGTGCACGTTTGTGTATGTGCATGCACATATATACATTTGCTCCCAGCACCGGCCACTGAGAAGGTCTGAGAGCAGCAACACGCCCCCAAAAGCACCCAAATCTTGGTTTCCAAATACCACTCTCCATTACAAACAATCAGGACGTCTTACAGAAAGGCCGACATCAGGACTGGGATGAGGAAAGTACAAAATGAGCCTGAATTGTCTCACTGTGACAGATAGCAAGGAAGTGCTCAAGAAACGACAAGGCTCCTGAGTCAAAAGGACACTGGAGGCAGCTTGAAGGAGCTCCCTCTGGACTAATCGGGACAATCTGCACATCAAAATAATTGATGATAGTAAAGGGTTATAACTCATTGAATAAAACAGGAAACCATCATCCTTATGGATAGAAATAAATGAATAAATGGAAATTTTGACAAAGAATGAGGTATTTATAAGGTTTCAAATACTTCTGCACAAAATGCTATTAATCATAAAGGATGAAAAGAGTAACTCCATGGTAGAAAATCCTGGAAAATATCACCTTTAACAAGAGATCAAAGTGAACGTTATCAATAATGAGAGAAATTAAAATTATCTGAGATCTGATAGGATACAGTTAAAGGAATATAGTATCATTTTCATGATACTCCTACCAAAGATACATAACCTGAAGTCAATCAAGAGGAAACATCAGGAAACACAAACTATTCAGCAATTTTCAAAAGAGTCAAGATCATGAAAATTACACACACACACACACACACACACACGCTGAGGAATTTTCCAGACTAAAGAAGACTGAACAGATATGACAGTGACATGTAATCAGTGATTTTGAAATTGATTCTATAACTATAAAACATATTATTAGGACAAATGCCAGAACCTGAACAGGGTCTGAGGATTAGGTATAGGATGTATCTATGTTGATTTCCCTATTTTGATGATTGTATCGTAGTTGTATAAGAGATTGTCTTGCTTATAAAAAACTCATACCACAATGCTCCAGGGTGATAACTCAGTCAGAAAAGAAAACATTCTCGGTTCCATATTGCAGATTTTCTGTAATTTTGAGATTGTTTCAAAATTTCTAATTATCTTATGGGGTAAATATGTCATCCAGTGAAAAAGACTACAAGATGATACACCAGATATAGTACTAAATAAAAATATAAAGGTGTAGAATATTTCATATAATACAAATGTGTGCATGTATATATGTTTGCATGCCTGTGTGTTTTTAGTTTTGATTTATTTTGTTTTACTCTGAAACAAAGCACAACATCCATTAGACAATTATGTTTGGGGAAATTAGGACTGGAGGTTTGTGGAAGAGGAAAGAAAGTTTTGCTTTTTGTTACATTTATTTCTAGATTCTTAAGTTTTACCATGTTACATTTTGCTTTAATTTGAAAAAAAAAATGTAGTGTTAAGCTTACTAAAATAAAATCAGTACAAAATACATTTTAAGAACATAATTCTAATCATATGACCTGTTTATGTTTCCCAGTATTAGCACCCTTCCTCTTCCTGTTAAGAGAAAAGAAATGTCATGACTGGAGACCCAATGCTCAGCACAGAGCCTGGCACATTGTGGGCAATACTTACATATGGTTAAATAAATGCATGAGCCCGTACCTCATATACAGAGCCAGTTCACAAATAGGTGATTTCAACAGTTTCAAAGCAACTACCTGTGTTTACTGCCATGTATGTAACATACGGACTACACTCAAAAACAGTTCTTCTCTAGGAGATTCTAGAACACTAAACAAGTACAGTGAGAGATTTCACCTGGAAAGATTGAGTGCATGTATATATTTTGGGAAAGGATGCATGTATTTGAAGTATGAGAAAAGGAAATAAATTCTAATTCACATTTAGTTCCATTATGTCAAAGCTTCATGTTTAGGACACTGGTCCATGAAGAATGTTTCCTTGATAAATAAGGTTTATTCAGATGAAATCACAAAAATAGGTACATATGAGAGAAAGTGACATACATTATTCAAGATAAGGGATACCTGGAGACAAATGAAAGCGCAAGTAAAAGATACTACGAAATGCTGAAAGGATAACATGATATCCCTCATGCTTGAGCTTGGTGCAAAGGCTGTAGGGTTTTATTATTGAAAGAGGAATCCTGTAACAAGCTGTCATGTGGAAAGTGGCACTGTGCCTTTGGCAGTCATTTGGTTATGTCAGTAACTCACATTTATTCCATACAGGATAGATATTTCATTGCCTTTATCAGAAGTAGAAGAAAAGCAAATCAATAAGGTAGGGCGGTGAGAAACCAAGACACAAAAGTCTTTTGTGTTTATCTATATGACATTATGACTTTTCTTTGATTCAATGTGTCACAGCACAAGACTTAGCTGACTGATAATTAATCCTATCCCTGCCTTAACAGTTAAGAGGCATTAAATCTACTAGACAATTGATATAGTTATACCCTATTACAATGTAAGAATTTATTAAGACAAAATATCATAATAGTTATCGTCAGCATAAAAATGGCAAACATTTGGAAACAATGCCTTTTGATTCCCCTGTGCCACTGGTGTTACTCAAAGAAGAAAAGGCATGCATTACTTTAACTGCATAATATAAAAGATACACATAGATTTGTTTAAATAATTCTGACTTTAATGTCTTCAGAGTACATGTTTTCTCCTAAGATTTTTTTTACCATGTACAAAAATCTGTCAAAAGGGTAAAATTATACAAGTTGTCTTCAAATTAGGTAACTGACACAGGATACACTTATTTTTCAATACTGTACATGCTATATTTTGAAACAAAATGTTCAATATGTCTTCAGGTGAGGGATCAATAAATGTAAAGCAGTGCATTCACTCAATGGTTCATCTGAAAAAAAAATTGATAACAAATACTGAGAATGTCCAAAAAGTCCAGAAACAGAAAAATAAGATATTTATTTCACTTTTTTAGATTAATAATTTGACAAATGGCTTTACATTTAAAGGTCCTTCACTGGAAAAGATGTCTGGAGACAAAACACACCAAACATAATATTTTAAAATATAACCAACACACTATATAAAAATAAGTTTATACTGTTTCCCAGTTCCTTCAATACACTGTATATTCTACAGTATATAAATACTCAACCCTTTTCACTACAAATAAAAAAATTAAAACAAAACCCCAAATTCCAATAAGATAGTCCCGGAGACTGAGTTTTATGAGCACCTCCAAATATAGATCTGTAAGTGAATAAGGGAGAATCTGAATGTTGCCATGCAGAGGCTTCCTTGGTGTTTGAGTGCTAAACCATCTGTGTGATGAGCTGGTGTTGACAAAGTCAGAGCTAAGGTATGAACCCAGTCCCTACGGATGTCATGGTGAACCTGAAGAAGACTGTGCTGCTAATGGAAAATGGTTAAGATTCATTTCCTTTATTGTTATCAGGGATACCTTTTCTCCAGAAAACAATGGAAAAGAGAATCAGAAAGTGATGAAAAATAGGAGTGTTTCTTTCTATCATTTAGAGAAGATATAAAGAACCAAACTGTAGGCCAAAACTATACTTCCAGAGAAAATTTTTAGTCTCAGATTAAAAAACAGAACTGAGCTCCATTTTTAATATGTCAGAGGATCAGAAAACTCTTGTCTAGACAAAGCATTTTAAGATGTAGATTTGGAAACATGACAAGATCTATTTCCTACGTAGCTATAAAGAGTCCATAGTTACAACCGTTAAAATACACAAATAATGCTAACTATTATGAGGAAAACATTTCATGATGTGGTTTCATTTTTCACAGTTTCAATGAGTACCATTCTAAAGTATAGGCCATAGGGACTAGTAAAAAGTACATGTCTAATGATCTCTAAAAACATAGTTTCTTCTGAGCTCCCTAATTCAGAGTCACATAGTTTATCCCAAACAGTGTTAACACTGTGCCTGGATTGTTCTGTGTGTATTTCAAGGGGTTGAACAGTTTGCGCCTATGGATTCTGGGAAACCCTGCTTTTTACGAGTACTTACAGGATTCCCATTAAATAAAAGCACACATTACTAGCAGTGAGTCTTTAAACTGCTCATCCAAGCAGCCAGGAAATTGGGTGTTATGGTTATTATCACAACTCTCATAGTCACTTTCATCCAAAACAATGGAATCATTTGCTAGTCCCTTGCTCTTGATACCTTGCCACTGTAGTTATTTGCATACCTGCTTTCAGGTAGATGAGTAGAACCCTGAACCCTAAGAAATCGTACTGATTTCTCAATCTCTACATATACTAACCATAGTAGATGCTCAGAAATAAATTTTTGAATGAATGAATGACAGTGATGCAAAATAGAGTACGATAAATACTTTACCTATTGATTTGCTCATCTCAATTGTTTAGAATTGAGCAAAGCACCCCCTAAAAACCATCAGAAGACTGAGGATTTCTAGAAGAGTCTCTGAGTTCTTAAAGCCATAGTTTGGGCAGGGAAAATAAAAGTCAGTTAAGGACAGGGATCTTTTCTGCTTCATTCACCTTGATATCCTTGAGGCCTTTCTAACATTACAGTTAGCCCATAATATATGCTCAATAAAAATTTGTTAAGCAATTGGCTAAAGTAATGATCATCTCTTTTCTAAATGCACAGAGGAATGAAAACAGGTAAATTAGAACTAGGAGCTGGAGCTGCTATAGACAGGCTCATGGATGGCTGTGACACATGCCCTGGTGTCATAAACATCAGGAGATATTGAAAAAGCATGTCAAACTGCAAAAGGACAAGTTGGGACCATTTCTTTTAGGAGCCAAGAGATCTCCCTCACTAGACCCTGTGCACTACAGCTGCACAGAATAAGAGAAAAGTCAGGGTATTTCTTTTGAGCTCCATTTGTGCCTGCATTCTGGCAGTGGCCTCTCTCTAGAAGAACAGCTCTTGCTGAATAGTTTCCATCCAGCCTCCAGTTTCAGCTCTTACTAAACTTAGGCAACTCCATTACCTCCCCTTCCCTTTCAGGAATGGGGAGACTTGTGGCAGGTCAATAAGTACCTTAACATCAGCTACTCACTACTCTAAACCTGCCCACATCTCTGCAAGCAGGTCCTTAATGAAATCCTAATTGAAAATCTGAGCTGTTTATGCCTTCAGTATTCAGTCAGAACTCTGACTGATACCACACAGAAGAGAGTCAGGCTCTGCTACTTTGTAAGAGACATAGAACCAATATAGCAGGAAAACAAATCAGTTATCAAGCCATCTCTATTTCCTTCTACCACACTGAAGTACCCTAAAAGGCCCAAGAGAGTTGTAAAGGAGAAAAAAAGACAACATATGAGCAGCAGTGGCAAGTGTTCTCTCATTTAACGATACCCCAGCTAGTGAATCAACTCAGACCAGTCAGCACCTTCTCCACACTAGCCAAGGCCACTTTAATCTTTCTAAAGGAAAGAAAAATAGTTGACAATGTTCCTCCAAACTATTCTGAAATATTTCCAGAGAAAGACATAGAGGTGCACAACAATGAGGAGAAACAAAAATAGTTTTAATAGAGAAGGGTCATGGGTCTGGCTCAATTAGTTTTTTAGTATATTTCAGAGGAGGAAACACCTTGGATTTGCTGACAGAGGTGCAAACAGAATAAACGGATGGATTAGGATCATTCTCCTACGTCGCCTACATCACTTATTTCCCATCAATGGCACTGAACCTTAACCTAAAGGGAGTTCCCATGTGAAAAGACTGCCCTTGTTTAAAATATCCTGTGTATTTTATACAGGCATACTGTGTCTCCAACGTGACAGGATAACGGAAGCCAAGAAGGTAAAAGTAGAATTGCAAAAATAGAGTAAAACTTTAAGAAATCATTTTATAGTGGAAGTGACCCAATGGTTAGAAGCAGTCTTGAGGAGCCAGAATGAAAACCTTCATTTCCTATTTCCTATCTCCCCACCCCCTTCCAGTGCAGGAGGATAGGAGCCTGTCACACGGGCCAGGGCTCTTGTCCAGCCTACTAGATGGAAACAGAGGGAAGCAGAATAAATGTTTGGAAAGAAGATTGTATATTAATTCAAAATTTCCTAGATGAGACATCTTGATTAAGTCACTTTTCCTGTCTTAACTAAAATAAATAGGGATCAAGAATACCATATTAATTCTTTATAATACTGTAGTTCTGAGTTCAAGTATGTGAACATCATTCTAACCTCTTGAGGATGCCACTTTTAGATTTCCAGGTTTGGGGAAATCATTTCACTGGGAAGTTCTCAAAGGAGTTCTGTTTCAAATCTCTGCTAAAACATTTGCCTCTTACTTGAAAACTCAGATTCTTTCATTGAAATGGCAGTAAGAAAACTATGACAATACTACATAAATTAGAGACTACCGATAGTGCACCGAAACTTCCAGAATGCCATTTAGTATGCATGTATTCTTAACCCAACTTGCAGCCTAATGTCTTTTTAAAGTCAAAACTTCCATAGTCCTTTTGGAGTATGATTTTTAAGGCATATGAAGACAGAATCTGAGCCAATATATTTTATTCCAAATGAAGCTCTTGGATTTCTCACATGCTTTTGAAATATGATGTTTGTCTACCCTGGAAAACTGTCCTTTCAACTCTCTAGAAAGCTAGGAAAGGTTATGAATAATTATATCACGGATAGTGTTGGATTCCGCTACTTGTGGGCTGCTTCTGCTAGATAAATGTGTTCCCTACATGTAGAATTCTTTTAAACCTGCTTCTCAAAATCCTGTATTTTCTGCTGTCAAGTCAAAAATAACAAAGCCACACTTTGGCATGGAGAATACTATTCTATAGTTACTTATTATTAATGATTGCTAGTACAGAAAAGGGAAAACATTGTTGAGGAGATAAATTACCAAAAAGAAGATAAGCAGAGAAGGCAGTGGAGAATATATTATGCATATCAGAGTTGCTCATTTATTCTATTTTGCCAAAACAATGGCACAATTGAAGCATTTCTCCTTCTCCATTGGAGTTTTGTCTCTAGAGGTATTAAATATTAATCTTATAAAGAAAAGAAAGCAAAAAAAAAAAAAAGCAACAACCCTGGAAACAGTGTTAATAGGTTAGGGTTTTAAGAGCAAATCCCAAAAGTGGAACAAGTACTTGGTGAAAAATAGAGAGAAAGAGAGGTGGGGTAAATTGTGGGCACTCCTTTTAAGGAAACAAAATTTTCCACAGAGTTGCATTAATACTTAAATTGAACTAACTCCACATGAATTCTCAGGAAGAAAAACTACTTCTTTTCAATTAATTTATCTATCCTACAATTACATGCCATGAATATCTAAAGGCAAGTATGTCTACCCAGTAAGAAGATAAGGGAGCAACATTCTAGGCAAAAGTGATGTCACAAACAGATGGGAATTCCAAATAACACTGAGTCATGGTTCTACGGGAATAAAATAATTACTTTACAGCTAAGTGCAATGTAGTATTTAAAGAAAATGTATTTTAATAGAATGGTCAGGATAATTATTCTACATTTAACAGAAATTACACTAGTCTAGATATGTTAATTTGGATTTTATTTTTTTATTTATGTTAATAGGTTTGGTTACTGGTTTAAAGAAATATTAGAAGTTTATCTTTCTTTTTTATGACTAGATTAACATTTGTCTTAGAGGGAGTTCTGCCCTTCATGGACAATACTTTTACCTCCTAAATCTAAATTTCTTTTCCTATAAGAAATTTAGTTTTAAAGCTAGTATTTGAGGTAAAAAGTCACAACACATAAAATTATAGCTACTAACAGGCTTGTATTTATTACATATTAGGCAATTTGCAGAAAGTTTTATGTATATTATTATGATTAATCTTTATGATATTGGAATTCCATCAGGTGGACATTTTGATTCCCAAGCAAACTAAAGAGAAGAAAACTGAAACTTAGAGGGTTAGTGATTTGCCAAGGGTCACAGAACAAGTAAGAGGTACAGCTGGATTCAAATTTAAGTATATCTTTTCCTCAAGTCTTTCCTCTTTATTTCCTGCTAAAACTAAAAAGGATACTGGCACAGCAGCTTATCATATTTGATGTATTAGAACATAAATGCTGGTGTCAAATATAAGTACTAAATCAGGCATCAGTTCCTTTATACTGAAAACATTGAGACAATTTAGCAAAAATTCAAACTCTGCAGTCTCACAGAGTCCTTTGATACCCTCATCTAGAGTAGTGTTTCTTAGCCTTTTTATTCATTGTTGCCCTCCTAAGGGGACTTCTTAGACATTTTTCTTACATTTCTCCCATGAAATTTTAATACTACAGATAAACCATGTATCTATGTACCATATGTGTATCTGTGCTCATACATAAAAAGAGTAAGTTTTTTTTGCTCCCAGGAATAATTTTTTGCCCGTTGGGGGCAATGAATATGTATGATCAAGAGATTATACCTCTATGTTTCTCCGAAAGCTTTCAGGCCACTCATTGCTTACAACTGCATGGGCTTAGAGCTTTAGATTTTTAGCTTAAATTGTGCAGTGTGTTAAAATGCAAATATATAGAAAATGAATGACAACAAGCCATTTGTATCTTGGTGTAAAACAGAAAATCAGAAAGCCAGTTTGATAAGGGAAAGGAGGAGAATGTGAGGGCACTCTGTATTGGGGCAGAGGAGGGGAAGAGCGGAGAGCCTCTGGTGTTGAAATGCCTGCGTCACAGTTGTGCTTCAGTCTAGTCCCATTGAACATATAAACACAAGTCTTTGAAGAAAAGATGCTAGCTCCTATTCATGATGAACAAGAAAACTTAGTCATAAGCCACCTTAGTGGCCATCACCCTATTATTGTGTAAATATTAGGTTTCCTGCTTGCAAAGAATTTGCTGTTTGGTTCCTTTCAGGCCTGTTTGCGTATTCCCAACTGCTCTGTGGCCAAGAATAAGTAAGTTTATGTAATGTTTCAAAGAAACTGCTCAACACCGTGGCTCATTTTAACCAAGGTATGAATAGAAGGCAGAGATGAATTCACAAATACTTCTTTCACATGCACTGTAAAATATAACCTTTTGCTCCTCCTGGCCAAAATGGTCTTAACCATTGAAGTAATTATAGCTCACAACTATAATTTAGAGTTAGATCTGGTTGACTCTAAACTCACACAAGAAAATAATTCAGTCATCTTACTGGAACATTGAAGTAAATAACTGCATAAAACCAAAATGATTTCAGCAATCCTAGAAAGTATTGTGAATCCAAATAGAAACAGTCAATAATTTAATAAGACAGTTGATAGAATAATTTAGTAAGGCAACAATAATTGCCTACCATTTATTGGTTAAAGTATTACACTTGACACTTTATAAATATTACCTATTTAATCCTTACAGTAATCTTTAATATTGGTACCCTCATTTATGAAGGAAATGAGTGCAGAAAGGACAAGCAGTTTTCCTGAAACCACATGGAAGTGGAGGAGAAGGGTTTGAACTCCCATCATCTCAAGCTCATGCTTTGCCACCTCACTACAGTGAAATGATTGAAAACTCAAGTCTGCAAACTTTCAATTTTCAATCAAATGGAGGAAATCTCAGGCAAATGAAGAGGTCATGGATATGGTATGAAAATATTTTATGATTCTGCATGTGAAAAGCTACTGCACAGATGATTTCAACTGCAGGATGCCTTTTAAAAATATGTATGTCTTTAAGGTGGGTATTGGTCAGAATTTTCTTTGAAGGTCATGAAACATGCATGTGTCAGGACCTTGGTAAATGATAAACAAAATGGTGACCATTTCACACAAGTGTAGGTGCTCTTTCCAGAGGCTGGGATCATTCTCCTAAATCACCAACATCACTTATTTCTCCATCGATGGCACTGAACCTCATGACCCAAAGGGAGCTCCCATGTGAAAAAATTGCCCTTGTTTAAAATATCCAATGCATTTCATACAGGTATACAGTGTCTTGAACATGATAGGATCATGCAAGCCAAGAAGGCAGAAGTGGAATTGCAACAATAGGGTAAAACTTAAAGGAATCATTTTATAGAGGAAGTGACCTAATGGTTAGAAGAAGTCTTGAGGAGCCAGGATGAAAACCTAGGTCTCTCATTTCCCTGACCAGTACTCTTCTTCAGTTATAATACTGTTACCAGGTAGAATAATGGGCCTGAAATTATAGCAAAACTTGATCTGCAAACACGCAATCAAGCATAAGCTTTCTCTGTGCAGATTGACCTAATATTTAAGTTATTTAAATACACTGACAACAAAGTAAAAGTATCATTTAAGGTACTAATATAGCTATCTTTACTATATCCCAAATGGGTTCTCAAACATTCCTTAAAATAGTTCCATTCTGTGTGTGTGTGTGTGTGTGTGTGTGTGTGTGTGTGTATGTGTGTTTGAGATGGAGTTTTGCTCTTGTTTTCCAGACTGGAGTGCAATGGCGTGATCTTGGCTCACTGCAACCTCCCCCTCCCTGCTTCAAGTGATTCTCCTGCTTCTGCCTCAGTAGCTGGGATTACAGATACGTACCACCACACCCAGATAATTTTTTTCTTTTTTACTTTTAGTAGAGATGGGATTCCACCATCTCCACTGTCCAAGCTGGTCTTGAACTCCTGACCTCAGGTGATCTGCCCGCCTTGGCCTCTCAAAGTGCTGGGATTACAGGCACGAGCGACCATGGCCGGCCAAAATAGCGACATTCGTTATACCTCCAAAACAAAGACTTAAATTGTTGTCACACATGAGGTAGTGTTTACAACTGGTGAAAGTATAATCACTGCAATGAAAGATATTTTCACCTAAATTTCCTGGAGATTTCAGATATTTGTTTAGCCTTTTTTAACTGGAAAATTCCTCAACTTATTGTGTGTTTACCAACAGATTCGTTTAGGAAAATGTTTATTTTCCAAATAAATAATCCAAGCCCTAAAATTCCACCATATTTTACAATATTAACTTGAGAGTAAAAGAAGCATTTTATCAATGAAGCATTTGAAAAACATTTTTATACTTTCCAATGAAATTCTTATTTAATTATGCTCTTTTATAAAATGAGAAAGCTGCCTATATCATCTTCTTTGAAAGGTTTGTCAGATTTCTATTAAGACTAAGGCATGCAAATGTTATATTTAAAAATATTTTATATTGCATAACATATGAGTATTACTAAAGATGTACAGCATATTAAAACTTTATCTTTTCATTGTTCTACTACTTGAAACTAATTTTAAAACTGACAATCTAGGGATTTCCATTTATCTTAAGTATTATAATAATCACATAGAACTTGTCCTTTTTAGAATACATATCAGAGCATTTAACATCATATAGATGTCCAAAATATTTTTAAACAAAAAGTCATGCTAACATTTAGATCATGAAGACTCTATTGCCTTTAACAACTGCTGATTAAACCCAAAAATGTTATGCCAATTTTAGTGGAAGAAAAAAATACAGATCAAATACTGATCATGACTGCTCCTTTAACTTATATACACATTTCCAAGATTATTCGAAATTGCCAAACCTCACCACCTAAAAATCTAGTAGGATAAATAATACTAATCACAACATTGCCCAGCAGAGTGTGAAATCTGTATAACTCTGGAAATTTACAACAAAAGCCAAGTATAGCTAAATATATATATTTCCTATCAGTTTAAAACAAATCAACATTTGTAAATTAGGTTACTTACCAAGAAGCATTTTTCTTAGCAATAGTCAAGTCAGTCAGTCTGTAATTTCTGTATAACAAAAGTGTCAGGAGCTGAGAAGTACGTTAACCTGCCACCAGTTTTATTACAGATTGAGTGTGAGCCTTCACAAACTCTTCCTTGTATCCTAAGCCTGCTGGAGTACTGGCCTGACTCCACTCACTCACTGTGTACCTCATTTGAAACTAACAAACAATACAGTGACTGTCAGTAGATGTTGCCTCCTCAGCCTACAGAGCCAACAAAAATTGTGGAAAAGTAGGTTACTTAAGTGGAGTTTGAGATATAAATTCTGAATTGATCAGGCTGTTTCTTTAAAATTCCCAAGTAAAATTTTCTACTCAATTCACAAAGAAAAAATTTACATGTATGCAAAAAGGTTTACCAAATAATATTTTTAATGTAATTACTTTTTCCCCAATGTTTTTTTGTCTAAGAATTTGAAATACATTTCACTCTAAAAAGAAATTCTGCTACAAAAGAAACTGCACACTATGCATGTTTTAAAGGAAGAATGAGTATTAAAATTATATTACTCACCAATGATCAGAAAATGCAGATATGTTTATTATTTGCTGTTATGAGCTTGAACCTCCAGTGAGATTTCAGTTTCATGATGGATTATTTGTTTGACTCCAATACAAAGAAAATTATTTCTAAAATAGGTTTCTCCTGAGAGAAGAACAAGCCTTACAGTTTTTAAGCAATAAGGAGATTGCAGTGAACATACAACAAGGGAACATCTCGTCTCTTGTTATTTTTCTACTGCATGTGTATTAACAATTTTTAAAAGAGAAAATATGTCTGGACCCAAAGGAAGAAGACACAGCATGCAAGCCAGCACTAAAGCCAGGGAGATGAATGTGATTTCTGAGACTATGTTTTCTAAAATAGAAAATAAATGACATTTCCAAGTATTACATATTTTAGCAATTGTTTCTATATTATCCTCTAATAGATACTACCTTTTACTTGTTATAATGACAGAGGACAGCAGTGTAACTTCCCAGAGTCCTAAATTTTATAGATACTTGTTCATATTTCTGTATTTTGCTATTCCTTAATTTGGAGATTCAATGTTAACATGACTAGTTACTTTTATTTCGGTTAAAGCAAGGTTAAAAAGTTAAAAATAGGAAAAGTGAGGGAGAGAGAGTCTGAGAAAACTGTAAAAGGGAAATGAATCTAATTTGGTAAAGGAAAAATGGGGAAGGCTATGAACACAGGATAACTTAGAGCAAAGGGAACAAAAAAGAGCAATGGCTAAGGATGACAATTATAAAAGAGACTGAGGCCTATTTTTGCCATTATGAAATGCAGGTCTCTTGCATATCCAATAGATATGTCAAATGTACATATATTTCCTGATTCTGAGGCCTTGAACTTGAACTCAGCCATGCCACCAGTATCCTGGGTCTCCCGCTTGCAAACACCCTGTTGCAACTGTCCATAATTGTGTGAGGCAATTCCCTTAATTCCCCTCATATATCTATATTTGATAGCTACGTCTATATCTTATTGATTCTGTCTCTCTGGAGAACCCTGCCTAATCCACCAGGTGATGCTGATGTTGCTTGTCCTGGGACTACACTTTGAGAACCATTGCTCTACCTTACTAGGTTACTCTAACATCTAGGATGGGGACAGTTTCCATTAGAAATTGTGTTATTACCATATTATGTAGAATCTAAGACTTTTTCAAACCCATTTTCACAGCTCTGAATCAGTGTGCATCCGTAACTGTTTGCATCTTATAATAACTACCCACAAGGAAGTATTCATGACTATCAGTTTCTGCATGAACTTGTGTTTAGCTGTTCATATTATCTCCTCAGTTGAGTGATATCATTTTTGAGTCATATAAATGACATCACTTTTGAGTCATATCATGTGTTGAGTTTAATTGCTGTTTAAAAGATGTTTTTTAAAACTTACACTGGAAAAAAAGAAGTACTATGATTTGGCATTACAGTCACTTAAACCACTGTGATTTGGCTTTATAAATAAAAATCATTAAATGCTAAGCTAGCATATAAACAGGTGTAGGATATAGATCTGTTATTAGTGAAGCAGATGTTCATTATTGGAGGAATTACAGCAGTTTCAGATTGTTTCGCAAAGTAGCAATCCATTGCATGAAAAGACAGGAGAAAAGTAACCACAGTGAAGGAAGCTGGGTATATACAAATCTGCCTATCACAGGCCCAGCAATGCGCTAACTGAAGGCAGAAGAAATTGCTAATCCTTCTGAATAGAAACATCAAAAAGATGAGTAGCTGGTGTGAATAATTCATAGATCCAGAAGGACTTTTTTAAAGGTCCATGTTATAGTTTATGGGGAGTGGGGTGTGTGTGTGTGTGTGTGTGTGTGTGTGTGTGTGTGTGTGTGTGCAGTGAAATACTTCTTGCCTCTAGAACTGTGAAACAATACATTTATGTTGTTTAAGTCATTCAGTCTGTGGTACTTTGTTACCACAGCCTTAGCAAGCTAATACAGCATCTTTACCAGGTGTTCAATATTCAGTATATGCTAATTTCATAAAAGGAATTGGTTAACTGAGCACCCCTCTCTCTAAAAAGTTTGAATAGCTAGT
This sequence comes from Cacajao melanocephalus, assembly GCA_963573385.1. NCBI lineage: Eukaryota > Metazoa > Chordata > Mammalia > Primates > Pitheciidae > Cacajao > Cacajao melanocephalus. The sequence goes on along the minus strand of CAUYLG010007086.1, from coordinate 11,789 downwards.
AGGATTATCTATTTTTGGAAGGTTAGATGGAACTGAGATGTTTTCCATTTGTATTCTTCTTAATTCCTCCTTCATCAGGTTGGCCATGGCTATCTATTCAAGCGGATCCCCTTCAAAAGAATCATCTGCTTTTTAAAATGCTTCCTTTATTGTTATTTCTTCTGTGTTTTCCATTCCACTAATATTTGCTTTTATCTTTATTCATGTCTGCTTCCAAGTTCTTTTACTTTTGGATAAACTTTTTCTAGTTTTTATGATGCATACATGGCTCATTTATTTTCAATTTTTGTTTTCTTAATACTAAAAATCATTGAGGAGCACAGTTTTTAATAAGAAGTTTTCTCTTCCATTAACTTTTAGATACTCCATCATTTTAGATTTGATTTTCCTCTTCTCTCCTTACTTGATGGTTAATAGAATTAAATGAGAGAGAAATAACAAGATATCTTTCAATTCTGTCTTTAATATTAATTAGTTGTTTTTGCCTAAGGCCAATTACTCACCTTGCATGAACTTCCGTAATACTGACTGTGTGAGGATCAAACCAACTAAATATAATGGTACTTGAAACCATAAATTGCCATACATATTTAAGTTATTGTTTTCATTATTTTTTGAACAATTAACTATATATTTAAAAAATCAGAGTATCTTAGGAACACACCAGAATTGCTTAATTGAACTTTAACTCTTTATTTATGTTTAGTGTATTATCAACCATCCCTCAAGTTGTCTACAGGTTTATGATTTTATGGAATAATATTAACCATTCACCTACTAGCACAGTTTGAGTTGCTGTCTTTCATCAAAGAGAGAAATTATTTTAAAAATTTATCTCATGAAATAATTTCTCATCATTTAAAAGCAAGAACAGAAGGAACTAAGTGCCATTTATGTGTCAGGTACCCTTCTGGGGAATTTACATTCAATTCTCATAACACCCATTGTACAGATTAAGCCAGTAAGATCAAAATAGCATAAGCAAATTGTCCAGGGTATTAAATCTTCAAAGCCGGTGGTCCTACCAAGTTTCCTCCTCGTATAATCCAGAGATTTGAGACAGCAGAGTTAAACTAAAGTTTTTCTGTAATGATTTCCAGAGAATGTAAAATTTCATATCTTTTTGGAATTATTAATAGTTTTAAGTAAAAAGATTTTTTTTTTCAAAAAAGCAAGAGGTTCTTTTTGTTTTTCTTTGATTTTTTTTTTCAGGGGAGTTTTTTTTTCTTGTATTACCCTCTTCAGGGTAGAATGAAAGTATCTAAGAGTAGATTGTTTAAACCATACCAATATTTCACATTTTTCTATCATGCTAAGTGTTAAGTTCATGAATTAATTATCCATTGATATTTCATATTTAATGTCGAAAATATATGTAGAATTGTTCAATTACACTCATTTTTAATACTTAGGCTTCACTTAAGACCATCTATCTAAAGGCATTAACTACTATTATTTCTGTTGAGATTATGCTTAACTGAGGAAAAATTGTAGCCTAATCATAGCTTTTAAGTTTTTCACAAGTACAGTTCTCTATAGATACAGATAATTGCTATTAACTAGGCTACTGTTTATTTGAATAGATTGAACATTTAGGGAGTTACATGAGTTCTGAGTTTGAGAATCCAAAAGAGAGAAACAAAAAGAAAAAATTGTTGTATAAGTGAAAATGTTCATTACATTATATATAATCACAAACATATGGAGACATCCTAAATGTCCAGGAGATTGGATGTGCCTTGTATTATGAAATATATTAAGTTACATAAGAAATGTGCACTATGTTAACAAGTGGGGAAAATAATGTAGAACTGGATATACAATAGAAGTCAATTACGTAAAAATATACATGCCATATATTGATGTACATGTTTGTGTGCATTTACAGAAACATGTTTGAAAGGAAGTACTCCAAAATATGTTAACATGGCAGGATTTTGAAGATTTTTTTTCACTAAACTTAAAAAACTCTCATTTAAAAAATTATAGTGGGAGGGGTTTGACTATTAAAAAATAACCGCACAGTTTATAAAATCCTGGATACAGAATTAACTAATTTATATAATCTCATTTAAAAACCTTATAATAGGTAAATGTTGAGAACTAGACAAGTTCTCAGGTTTCTTCTGGGCCCTACTGATCCTGATTCTATAGGAGTAAGATGCTAGGCCTGTGCAAGCACGTGGACTAAAGACATATATAGTGAGTGGTGTGAAACAAACAACATAAAGGAAATGAGGATAATGGTAATACAATATTTATAGTGAGCTACAATTATCAATTCCCACAATTCCTCAGTGACTTAATCTTTTCACCTGTAGTATCTGCATCTCTGCATCTTCTAATCCAAGCATTAGAAGTTGGCAGAGAGGTGACGGCGGGAATCCAGCTTAGAGATTGGCTTACATACATGAATTTTTTCAAGGCATTAAATCTTTTTAACCACTAAGATGACATTGCCATTTCTACCCAAACATTTAACTTGGACAAAGGCAACAATTTATATGCTGGGAAGCTGTGACTCCCCAGAAACCTTTATAACCTGGCCCTCATTAAACTATTTATTCTCTATCAGTGTCATCAGATTTCCATGACAACATCATGCTGTATAATTAAAATAGTTTGAACAAGTCACATCTCTGCACAACTGGACACATCAAAAGAATTGCATTACTATGTCATCAGCAATGCCACTAGACAGAGCACCAGCTCCTTTCCTACACTGGATAGCAGATGTTCAAATAATGCAATATAGGTTTTCTTAAAATAGATGCTCAAATGTGTCAAGTTTTTCAACAGGGTTAAATTAGAAGTGCTATCTTTTTTTTTCTTTTCATTTAAAAAAAATCTCTACCTGCTCAGTGTGCACCCACTCTACCTTTCTTATTTTTATGCAAAGCCAGCTGGTCCTCTCAGGCAGAGTTTGCCTAGGGCAGCAAAATGCTCTGACTATTTATCCTGTGTGAGTGATTTTCAGCTGGGAGGAATGTGTTTTTCCTAGTTTGCCCACGGCATCTATTCGGAGGGAGATGGACGAGACCGTAAAACTTCGTAAAGTCAGACAATTTTGTAGTGAGATGATATTCTGCAAACAAAAATGTTAAAATACATCTGACATTGGGAGATGAAAACCCCCCAAAATTTTAAGATTTGCTCCCTATTAACATAAAATCTAAAAAAAAAAATTCATTAAGGAAATCACCCCAGGCTTTTGTTTTATTTCAAGAGTTGGTTACAATAGATGTTTGCCTACGAGACTGAAAATCATGTATTTTGTAAGAGTTGAGTTAGCTGAAGTCAAAACTGCTGAAATATCATCTGAGAGGCATATGGCAATAGCTTGCCCTCATGTGAATTAACATTGTTAAATTAGCTATAAAATATCTTTATCAGCAATACTGTTTTCCAAGATAATTCACACATATGAATTCCAAACCATCTTACTTATGAAAAGATAAAGAATTGCTTTGTCCAGGGGAATTACATGCTTTCAAATAAAGAATATAAAATGTTGAATATATGTTATATAATCATAGAATCTCAATTCTTAAAATGACTCCAAAACCATCACATTTTATTAATGAAGAAACTGAGACCCAGAGAGGAAAATTATCTTGTTTTTTTGTCACTTAGCTTGTTCAGTGAAAAATCATAAGAACATTTATTCATTCTTTTAATCTTTATTGAGTTTCCACTCTGGGCCAGGCCCTGCTGTGAGTGCTGAGGCTACAGGAGCTCCTGCTCTCATGGAATTTATGTTAGACTAATGTTTCCTGTTTCTGATCACAGAGCTCTTTTCATTTGCTCACATGTTTCTCTTACCAAAGGGCTAATCTACAAAATGTATGAACAGGCTCCAACATCTGATAAAAATACCTGTGGCCATTGTTGTTACGTTTTTGTTTTACCTAGATTCATTTATCATGGTTGTTTTCTTGAAGATTATCACATTTATCCCTATTAAGATGAAAACTCCCAGATCTTTACGTGTCTTTCAATTAACAACTTGCATAATAAAATCCGTATTATGTTTCTTATATTAATTAACATTTTTTGGTTTGGCAGCATAATACAATTGGAAAGATTTTAGTTTCTCATCTCTGCTCCATCCCCACCCCCACCAAAAGGGAACGATTATAAAATTCAAGAGATATTGATTTGCTATTTCTGTGATTTTTTTCCCCCCAACTTGATCTCAGTACCTACATTAACATTCAGTAGTCATTATGTGGTTATATTCAAGCAAATAATTTAAAGAAATAGGCATATAATGTCAAATGAGATTAAAACAGTCTGCAAATACAGCAGTAAATCAGGAAGACTTCTGAGTTTTTGCCACTAATATTCTGCAGAAATCATGTACTATGCATGTGCTACAACTTTTAGCCGGAAAAATCTTAGACTCTGCCCCCCCACCTCCCCGCCCCCCCACCATTTAGTAATTAAGGCAGAATACAAGAAATGTATCCAGTGCTTGCCAGCCCCCAGCCTCTTCTGTCTAATCTAACCCCTTTTGGTACCACATGACTCTATCCCATTCCAGCCATAGCTGATTGGACCAGGTGTGGATCACAGATTTAGGGGGAGCTCATCAGAGACAATGTGACTGGTGGCCTGGTTCAAAACAATGTGCTAATCCATCCCTCAAGAACTTGGAAGATGTGGGAACAGTGGAGTAAATGCTGGAGAGTGCCAAGTTTTGATCAGCTTCCTTGGGAGCTATGTTTAAGTCAGAGTTCATGGGGAAGAAGGAAAGGTGCCTAGAGAGAGGAGAATACACTGCGGAGATAACAAGATGTCATAAGAGAGGTATAGACTGACTGAGAGAAAAGATGATTGCCTCTGGTTTTCCAGGTAATGAACATCAGTTATAGTAAAGTCCCAGCCAGCTGTAATCACTGACCTTAGATTTCCTGAGATTCACTGTTGCAGTCTCAAAACAAACCTCCTCCCCCTTAAGTTAGCCTGAGCCTGTCTATTCCTTGCAACCGAACAAATCCTGATCAAGAGAAATGGACTTTCATGTATCTAGAGTTAGTTTTCACCACAAGAAAAGAGCAAAAGTTAATCACAAGTGATGGTACTCAATTCCTCTTAAGTCTCTGAAGGATCACCCTATTCATAAGTGGAATTTGGGGTACTGATTACTATGCTTTAATATTAATGACATCATATTTAATAATTTCTACAACCTTCTATATATAAAATTATGAGGGTCACAGATGACCATAGGACTGAACTAATCCTTTCCAATTTTCAACCTCAAAATATTTGCTGGTAATACTCATATAGTTACCTTAATTTTTTCACTTTTCTCTGTCAAAGACACTGAAAAACAGTCATCTGAAGAGACCACAGTATACAGTAGCCTGTCCTTTTGAATTGCCATGCCCTAATATTCTCCTTTATCGAAGTATATTTCAGCTACTTCTTCCAGTGAATTTTGCTCCTAAAATAGTATATTCATGATGGGTTTCTCCTTTATTTCCATTTCATTAGTCATTAGCCCTCCTCATAAACAAAAAAACAAACAAACAAAAAAAAAACAGTGCATTTTCTCTATTTTTATTTTGCATGCAAAGATGTGGTTAAAGTGTTTTGCTCTACAAGTTCATCTTATCAAACAGTTCCTGGAGCCAACACTTCTCTCTTGTTTTTAACTTTCTATATTTGATTTGTTTTTGCTGAGAGGAGGGTCTGTAAAAATTTATTGCTACTACCTCATAAGGTAGGGGAAAAAGAAGGATAATTTTAATTCTTTGTAATGTAAAGGAAACATCACTTTCAGCCAATGCAAATTTTTAATTCTAAAGATTTATTAAAACGCTATAGTAGATATTGTTCAGCAATAGCGGCTTGGAGCCATCTGAAAAACTTTACCCTGTCTGGTCTAAAAGGAAAATAAAGAATTTTGGACAGTTACAGGGGGAAATGTTAATATAATTAAAAGGCTGGAAAACAGAAGGAAGCTTAAAAAGTTCAGTAAAAATATCAAGGTACAGCTTCAAGTATGTAAATGGCTGTAAGTTACAAAGCATACAGACAACATAGAACTATGAAGAGAGCATATTTAATAATAATACTGGCAAAAACCCTGCTTTGAATGCTCTGTATTAACTAATATATTATGATGATTCTAATTTTACACATGAGGAAACTGAAGCCCAGAGACTGTAAATAACTTACCCGAGGTTACACAGCTAGGGGAAGCTGAGGAGTGGGGATTTGACAGCAGGAGTTCTGGCCCTGCAGTTGGACCCTTTAATCACAGACTGTCCATCCTCTGTAAATATCTTGAACAGTAGTTCTCAAATTGGTTTCACATTAAAACCATCTCAGGAGCACTTCACTTCAAAGCACACCAACACATAGGCTCCAACTCCCAAAGACTCTAACTTAATGGGCTTAGGTGGGGCCTGTCATCAGCATATTTAAAATTCCTAATATATTTTAAAAGTCTCCAGATGATTCTAAGGTACAAAGAGACCGCTACGCCCAGATCACCTGGCTGTTTAGTGACGTAGCCAGCAGCCTCTAGGTATCTTGACCTTTTCCTCTGCATTATAGTGGCAAATTGAGGGGGAAAATGAAGAAACGCATTTTCACTCTGGAGTAGTGAATTTGAATTTCTTAAACCAAGAAGCCCTCATTCGCTGGGGATCATGGGGTTTCTTTGGAGGTTATTAAAGCTAAGATGAATTCTCAATTTTCTCAAATCATTGTGTTAATGAGAAATAATTGTGTTAATGAGAAACTGATGAACATTTCCAAACTTCTTTTAGGTACTGAAGCACTAATACAGTTTAGACACCAGATGTCTCTGCTATACAAGTTAAACCCTCTATATAGTATAGACCCCTTCTGAGAATCAACTAAGGGTGAAATATTTTAAAGAAGGGATAATGGTGGTGATGTGGTGGTAAATGTTGAGCAACCAGCTCTCTGGAGGTGAGGGAAAATCCCGATTAGCAGTGTTTACAAGATCATGGTGTTAATACGTTCACCATTGCCAATTGAGAGGTAACAACATGACATTATTGAGTGTGGAAATGGGAGGAGATATGCAGTAACATACTACTCTATAGTATTTCCACCACACAGATGCACAAGTTATAAAAACTCAGGAACATGGATAGTAAGATGTAAAAAAAAAAAAGTAGGAATAGGTTTTGAATATTTATTAATTTGAAATGCAACTCATATAATATAAATTTATATAATTTTAACAACAGCTATATCTAATAACTGGCAAAATTCCTGAAAATCTAGTGATTGGTTCTCGTGAGCTGGTCCAACACACCACTGAAAAGGCATCCATTTAATTACAGAGTTTTCTTGGAGAAGGACAACATTTTAATTAAATAATCTGAAAAAGAATGAGTGAAGTTTGGGGGCATATGCAGTCTAAAGAGGAGATAGACTTTCTTCACTAATTAAGATTTCTCAAAAATGAGAACTTTTGATTAAATCCTTCAGAGCAAATCCAGCCTTCACTGTGAGTAGTGGAGGATAAAGGCTAAGAGTGTGGGCTCTGGGTGAGAATAACTGGGTGAGAATAACTGAACTTATTCCTAGCTTGCCCATCTGTAACTCTATGACCATGGAAAAGTCACTCATCCATAGTTTCTCCAACTACAGAATGTGATAATGGTACCCACCTCATAGAATTGTTGAAAGAATTAAATGAGTTATTACATGTGAAGCAATTACAACAGTGCCTGGCACACAGCAAATGCTCGGTGAATGTTAGCCACCACTATTGTATAAAAGCGCCTTCAAGTCTATAAACTTTGTCTATTTGAGATGGTTCTGGCCACTGTCAGCTACTTAGTGTTCCCCAACACACTAAGAACTTTCAAGATAATCTTTGGCTTTTTTTTTTATGCTCCTCCTGCTTGAAATATTGAATTCCTGCACGTCATTTTGAGTTCAACTCAAAAACATCCTCTTTTTCTGATTAGCGTATATCATGGATGCAATCTGGTCCTTCTTTAGGGATTTTAGTAAAATGTGAGAAAAGAGAACTAATTTAAAGATAGAATTATTAATAAAAAGGAAGCAGAACTTAAACCTTTGGGAAATTCACAGCCTATCATATTGAAACAGCATGTTCAAGACAGAACACGAAGGGCGTAGCCAAATGACAATGATCTGAGATTAGTCAGCTGTCTAAACAAAATGCAGGACGTATTATTCTCCAAGGTGATTAAATAGATGACTCCAAAAGCACTTCAGAAATCATCAGGGCTGCCACCCTCATCATAGGCCCCCAGTAGAAGGGAGGTGGGTGGAACAATTTCTAAGAAGGGACTGCAGACACACAGGAAACTTCATTGTAACCTTGTTCCCCCAGCCCCTCCGTCTCAAGGCTCTGCTGTCTCCACTCTGAACTCCATCCTACGTTCCCTGGCTGCCCCAAATGTAGCATGCGCTACAACCAGCAAAGCAGTGGGACTGTGGCTGCCTCTACCTAGATTTGAATGCCCTGGATAACTGTGGGGTCCAGGCAGAGGACTGCCACTAGGATAGCACCACTGCACAGAGCCCCCACTAGGGCAATGCCCAGCAGAACTGGGACCAAATGGCTTCTCCTGAGACCCTAGGATGGCAGAGACACCCAGGTAAGATTCCAGCTCAAGAGAACTGCAGGTGCCAAACCCATACTCTTGAGGGCTGTGACATGGGCTATGCCCTGCAAAGCAGCGGGGACAGGGCTGCATGGAAATCTGCAGACCCAACCCCTGCCTCAGTGTGTCCAGAAGGTGGGACCACAGCTCCAGTGGGCCTGGAAGGCAGTGCTTTGAATCAAAGATTATTCATGAGACTTAAGATTTTGTCATTGCTCAGGATTTATCACTTCTTTCTTCTTTTCCATTTCTCTTTTGGAATGGGAATGTTTGTCCAGTGCCTATCCCACCACTGCATTTTAGAAGCATAAAACTTGTTTGATTTCACAGGCTCACAGCTGAAAGGGAATTTGCCTCAAAATAAATCATACCTTAAGTCTTACCCATATCTGATTTTTATGATATTTACTGAGACTTTGGACTTTAGATTTTTGAGTTGATGCTGAAACAAGTCAAGATTTTTGGTTCTCTTGGGATGGGATGAATGTATTTTGTATACAAGAAAGACATGAATTTTGGGGGAGGAGTAAGGGGTAGAATACTGTGGTCTGAACATTTGTGCCCCCCTGTCCCCTCCAATTTTATGTTGAAATCCTAACTCCCAAGGTGATGGTATTAGGAGATGAGGCCTTTGGGAGATAATTAGGTCATGGGAGTAGAGGCCCTATGAATGGAATTAGTGCCCTTATAAAAGATGCCAAAGAGACTCCTTACCTCTTCCACCAAGTGAAAATTCAGAGAAAAAGAGGCATCTATGATGAAGTGGGTCCTTACCAGACACAGAATCTGCTAGCCCCTTGATCTTGGACTTCCCAGCCTCAGAACTGTGAGAAATGAATTTCTGTTGTTTATAAGCCACCCAGTTTATTTTTTTTTACAACAGTCAAAATGAACTAAGCACTACTGCCATGGGTCTCCTGAGGCCATTTGCCACTATGGGTATCCTAGAGCCTTAGGTCTGACAGCTGAATGGAAGCAAAAATCAAGGCTTTGCTCCTGTGAAAGGTGGTGAATTAAAAATGAAGCTCAAGGCCAGATCCTCTGCAGAGAAAATCTACTCGCCAGTAAAGGAAAATGGCAAGAAAAGCCATCTGTTTTGGTTAGATATTGAGGAGAGAGTGTGACTTTCTGAGAATTTATAACCATAGTCCTACCCTTATATGGTTCAGGATTTAGATATTCACTATCTTCCTGGTCCAAGAAACCCCAAGCCAAGCAAGGTAATATATATGGTCCAGGATTGGTTGTATCCTAGAGTACCTGGAAATAACTAAAGTGATTCTTTCTAGAGAAGTGCATCCTCATCCCATGCCTTGAAGTTCCCACAGAGAAAGCCCAGTGAAACATGAGTTTACCATTGAAAATTATGAGCCACCATGAGCAAAAGACAGAAACAGAAAACATCATACATGTTCACAAATCTCTTAACTGGAGTTATAAACTATAGAATAAAAAATATGAAACAATTAAAGAATTATGGATTGTAGACCCCATAATGGTCATTAAATGATTAAATAACTGGTATTTACATGTTTTATATGGAAGAAGAATTTAGAAGAAAAAATGAGAATATGTGTTGGAATTATGGCAGCTTTCAATTAAGACCATAAATAAAATTTAAAAGGCAATTTTTCTCTCAGGCCTACCCTGTTGCCCCCCTTCCTTCTGCCTCTTTCATTTGACTTTCCTCTTCTCCAGCCCCTTTGGAAAGCCTAGTATATTCATAGGCATCCTGACTCATCTCAGAATAAGATCAACTCAAGCTACAGAAGCATCACTGCTAACAATTAACTGGAATCTGTCTAATCTAAAGACGATACTCATGTTCTAGTTTTATTTGAAGATACTATTTTATAACGTTTTAAAATACTCTCACAATGAAATATTTCTTAAACTTGATAAAGAACCACATTATTTCATTTGCAGTAGTAAAAAAGATTTATAAACCTTTTTATGTAACATAAAATTGTACTTTCATCTGAAAATGAAATGTTGTTTGATATAACCATCAAAAGATTAAGTTAAATGTATTGATCTTAGAAACACAATTACTATATATGTTATTGTATATCATTGTTTTTAAAGAATTATATCCTAAATTATTAATAGCTTTCTTAAGGCCAGGGACTACTTGCAATGCCATTATTATATATTAAAAGGCTAATATTGCATTCCTTTTAAAGAAAGTATTTATTCAACAAGATTTAAATGAACATCTGCTTTATGCCTGGTACTACAATATACTCTGTGGATAATTACTGAGCAAAAAATTGTCACAATTCCTGCTCTCGTGAAGCTTCTTATGTAGTGAAGGAGACAGATTATTACTAATCAAGTAAATGTAGAATTGCAATTGAGTAACTATGACATATTTTTCTTGACTGTAGTAAAAAATACATTGGCTTTATGACCTTTTTAAAAGAATATTTAATTTGTCAAAAGTTAGGGGGCAATGGGTAGTTTAGTCTTATCAATGAATTCATTCTTATAAATATAACCCAAATTTCACATGGGAAACCTTCACCTGATGCTGATTTCTACTGAATCCTTTTAAAGTCATTATCAATCTTACCAACATTTTAGAATTTTCAGGATCGGCGGAGAGAGATCCAAGATGGCGATTAACAACAGCTTAGGATTGTAGCTCCCAATGAAAGCGCAGAGAGCGTGTGGACACCGCAATTTCAGACGAATTTCTGTTGCCCACAAACTGGGAGCTACCCAACGGAGGAGGCATTCAGCTCGCCAGCGCGATTCTTTTGGCCAGCGCAGCTGTTTTGCCGGCACCCCAGCATGGCGCGGCGCTTCCCAGTTCGGAGTATACGGGACTGGGTGCCCTTTGAGTCAGGCTCGGCTGGTCCCATCCCCACAAGAACAGCAATTGGAAGCGCTGAGGACTGAAAGTTTCACAGTAAGCACAGCTGAACCCGGGAAAGCCTAGCTCTGCGGGGAAAGGGCGTCTGCCGAAGGAAAACTAGGAAACAGAAAAAACTTCATCACCAACAAGCCGGACATCCACTGAGACCCAATCTGAAAGTCGGCAATTACAAAGACGACAGGTGGATAAATCCACAAAAATGGGAAGAAACCAGTGCAAAAAGGCTGAGAACACCCGAAATCAGAATGCCTCTCCTCCTACAGGGGATCGCAGCTCCTCATCAG
>CAUYLG010007085.1:0-21576 GCA_963573385.1 Cacajao melanocephalus | reverse complement strand
GACCCAGCAATCCCATTACTGAGTATATACCCAAAGGATTATAAATTGTTCTATTATAAAGACACATGCACACATATGTTCATGGTGGCACTGTTTACAATAGCAAAGACCTGGAACCAACCCAAATGCCCATCGATGATAGACTGGACAAGGAAAATGTGGCACATATACACTATGGAATACTATGCAGCCATAAAAAATGATGAGTTTGTGTCGTTTGTAGGGACATGGATGAAACTCGAAACCATAATTCTCAGCAAACGGACAGAAGAACAGAAAATCAAACACTGCATGTTCTCACTCATAGGCGGGTGATGAACAATGAGAACACATGGACACAGGGAGAGGAGCATCACACATTGGGGTCTGTTGGGGGTGGCTAAGGGAGGGACAGCAGGGTGGGGTGGGGAGGTCAAGGAGGGATAACATGGGGAAAAATGCCAGATGTAGGTGATGGGGGGATGGAGGCAGCAAACCACATTGCCATGTATGTACCTATGCAACAGTCCTGCATGATCTGCACATGTACCCCAGAACCTAAAGTACAATTAAAAAAAAAGGATACTAATTTAACTTTTAAAGTCTTTTTGAAAAAATAAGTCATTTCTAAAAGGAAAAAAAATCAGTATTTTGGGATACAAAGGAACATCTTAATTTTTTCCAAATGGAGTTTTGAACTTAAATATGCATTTTCTTCCTAAAAATCTGGAATGCTTCTGCTCTTGGTGTTTTGGGAAAAGGGCATAACGTTTTTTTTTTTCAGCCTGTGTACATACAAGCCTTCTAACATTCCTTTTCTGCTTTGGATTTTACAAATTATGGAAGTGATAGCTCAGAAACAGCACGAGAGAAACCAAAGTTCTGTCTGAGGCTCCTTTCCTGCCCTCTGGTTCATGTCCTGCCTGTCAGTTTTCCCACATTATTCCAAGTTCATTGATGTGTCTAACCGCCTCAAAGCAGGTTACCCAATGCTCCTGGCATCTGGCCTTCCCTGAGCCTTGGGCACTGTGCAAGCAGGGCTGGTCAGGTGGGGTCTGAAGGAAGAAGGTGGTCAGCCGGGTCCTCTTTGTCACTGCTGGCTGCTCTGTCATCCCCCTGACCCCTGAGGCCTCAGATGCTCAAGCACCCTCTGGCTCTGGGCTGCTCATTGCTGGGTTTCATCCAAGTTTTTCCCTCTTTGAGCCCAAGCCCCATGTCCTGAATTGCACCCTCCTCCCTCAAATTTCACCATGCTCTGTTGACTCAAAAATCTACTTCTGTATGAAAGCTGATAGCAGGTGCAAAATTACCTTGGTGCCGTGGTAGCCTCCAATAGGCCACCTCCAACACCCCGAGGCTCTCCTCGCTGTCATGGAAGAGGAACTCTCACAGACCAAATTGAGATGCTTAAATCATCCAGTTTACGGAATCATTTGAAAACATACCATGAGAAGCAATGAGAAATTGATGGGGTTGTGAACACACGCAAGATTGGGCACCTAGAGGGTCAAAGGACTGAGCACGCTTCCGGGTTTCCAGAATCCTGGGTTAGGTAATATTCACATGTCCTGTTTTCTCTGTCTGCTGCATCTGCCTTCCCTGACGATGGTGTGGTTACAAGAACGGAGGTAAAAGCAGAGTTTCAAGAAGGGGCTCGGCAGATGCAAGACGCCTGCAGCTGGCACATGCTTCCTCTTGGAGAGATGCAGGAACAAGTACGGGCCAACAGCTGCAGCTCGCCAGTGAACCTGTCGCGTGCCTGTGTGAGGCAGAGCAATGGCTCCTCAACGATATCCCTGTCTTAATTCCTAGACCCGGGACTATGGTACCTTACATCGCAGAAGGGGCTTTGTAGGTGTAAGGGTCTTTAGAAAGGGAGGTTATGTGATGTAACAGTAAGAGGCCTTTAAGAAAAATGAGACGTAGAGTCAGAGAAGACATGGTGCTGGAAGCAGAGGTCAGAGAGAGATGCTGTTTGAAGATAATACTGCTGGCTTTAAAGATGGAAGAAAGGCCAGGCACGGTGGCTCATGCCTGTAATCCCAGCACCTTGGGAGGCTGAGATGGATGGATCATCTGAGGTAAGAGACCAGCCTGGCCAACATGGGGAAACCTCGTCTCTACTAAAAATAGAAAAACATTAGCCAGGCGTGTGGCAGGTGCCTGTAATCTCAGCTACTCGGGAGGCTGAGGCAGGAGAATTGCTTGAACCAGAGGGGCGGAAGTTGCAGTGAACCGAGAACACACTATTTCACTCCAGCATGGGTGACAAGACTGAAACTAGGTCTCAAAAAAAAAAAAAAAAAAGATGGAGGAAGGGGCCATGAACCAAGGAATGTAGGTGGCCTTTAGAAGCTATAAAAACTAAAGAGTTATGGATTGAATTGTGTCTTTTCTGTCCTTTCCTTCCCCTTGTCCCCAGATTCATATGTTGACATCCTAATCTCCAATATGTCAGAATGTGACTGTGTTTGGAGATAGGGGCTTTGCAGAGGTAATTAAGTTAAAACAAGATCCTTTGGGTGGGTCCTAATCCAATATGACTTGTGTCCGAATAGCAAGCAGAAGCTCTTATCACAGACGCAGACAGAACGGAGATGATGTAAAGACACAGCAGGAAGAAGATCGCATCTACAAGCCAGGGAGAGAGGCTGGAACAGATCCTGCCTTCACGGCCTCAGAAGGAATCACCCCTGCCAACACCTTCATCTTGAACTTCCAGCCTCAAGAATGGTGAGAAAATACAATCTGTTGTTTGATTCACCCAGCCTGTGATATTTTGTTATTGTAGCCCTAGCACAGTTATATAGCAAGGAGACAGCCTCTTCCGTAGAGCTTACACGAGTCTAGTGCAGCCACATGACCACCTTGATTTTAGCTCGGTGAGACCTGAGTCGGACTTCTGACCTCCAAAACTGTAAGATGATAAATGTGTGCTCCTTTCTGTCACTGTGTTTATGATACTTTGTTACTGAAACAATAGGAAACTGATACAGTATCTGCTGCTTTCTTGTGTTTCTTTGGGCAGAGAACATGGGCTGGAAATGGGACCATAATTTGTCACTTATGAGTGGCCAGTTTAGGGGTGAGAAAAGTGACAGCCTGGAGATTGCATGGTCTTTATTTTAGGACCTGGTCTTTCTACCTAACTCTGTCTATAAGTAACACTCTTGTTTGTTCCATTACCCATTTAAAGTCATACAATTCAATTTATTTTAGCTTGAGACCCCGTCTCACTCTGTTGCCCAGTCTAGAGTGCAATGGTGGGATTGCAGCTCACTGCAACCTCCACCTTCCAGGTTCAAGGGATTCTTCTACCTCAGCCTCCTGAGTAGCTTTGGTTACAGGCATCCCAAACCATGCCCAGCTAATATTTGTATTTTTGTAGAGACGGGGTTTCACCATGTTGGCCAGGCTAGTCTTGACAGTGTCTGTGGTTTCTTCTGCCGAGCCCCTTCTTGAACTTCTGCTCTTACCTCAGGAGACCTCAGGTGATCCATCTGCCTTGGCCTCCCAAAGTGCTGTGAATACAGGCATGGGCCACTGTGCCTGGCCTATTCTAGCCATCTTTAGCATAGCTAATATGTCAGTAACTGACTCTTTCTACATAACACATCTGGATTATGCTATATGCTTACTCCCTGTCTGTGGGTAAGCACACAGCATAATCACTAGTTTACCTTAATGCACAGTTTACCCAACACGTCAGTGAATTTTGCCTGCATTGCATAGTCACTAGCTTATTTACTATCTCTGAAGTGTATTAGGGTTCCAGAGAAACAGAACCAATAGGATCTCTCTCTCTCTCTCTCTGTCTCTCTCTCTCTCTCTCTGTCTCATCTATCTATCTGTGTAATTGTCGTGTGTTTGTCTGTCTGTCTATGAGAACTGGCTCATGAAATTGTGGAAGTTGACAAGTTCCAAGATCTGCAGGGTGAGTTGACCTGGAGACCCAGGGAGCCAATGGTTTAGTTTTAGTCTGATTCCAAATGCGTAAGAACGGGGAGAGCTGATGGGATAGTTGCAGTCTGAAGGCCATCAGGCTTGAGTCCCAGGAAAAGCCAGTGGTTTAGTTTCAAGGCTGTCCGGCAGGGGGCGTCTTCTCTTCTCGGCCTTCTTGTTCTATTCGCGCCTTTGATCGGATGAGGCCCACCGACATGATGAGGGAGGGCAATCTGCTTCACTTAGTCTTCTGAGTGTTCAACTCCTCCAAAAACATCTTCACAGAAACACCCAGGATAGTGTTTCACCAAATGTCTGGGCACCCTGTGGCCCAGTCAAGTTGATACATAAAATTAGCCGTTATGGTAAGTAATACATCCTTTGAGTTTCATTCTTCTTATTAATTTTGTATTGTCTTCTATGGTTGTGATCAATATTTTAAAATAACACAGCAATCACGTTTTACAGCTGTCGTGTTCCGAAAGTGCTGATAGCCTATCCTTTCTGTGAACAATATTCACATTTGGAAATAGAGGGCCCTGACCACAGTTCTTCTCCTGCATGATCCCAGCTATGCCATTGGGTGAATTCTGTGGCATATGGAAGTTATTAATTTCTTCCTTCTTTTTCTTACTTCCCAGCCACTCTCTTCTTTAAGGCCCAGGGCGTGTGTTCACACAACGTCTATGGCTTCTTCTGGGCTATAGCACCAGAGTTACATGGCTGGGACATGGGTCATCTGACCTACAAAGCCTCAAAATATTTCCTAACTCACAGAAAAAGTTGATTGACCCCTACTCTAGCGCTTCATAAAATAAACCTTACCACTTCAGTTTTAAATTCGAAGATTATTTACTTTCCTAAGGTTCCTAACCAACTGGAAATTGGCAGTTACATGATTCAATTTCAGAGCCAGGATATTTCCAACATACCATGCCGCCTTAGGGGAACCTGTCTTTAGTTTGTGTGGTCCACTTTTTCTGCTTAAAGAGCATGATTTTGACCTGTCTTATGGACCTCATTTTGTTGTTGTCGCCCAATATATAATCTCTGTTTCTGGGTCTTAGCTATCTTCGAATTTATTATGAACTCAATAAATACTTCTTTTATTTTGTAATTTGAGATTGTATGAAAGAGTTAAGATTGTGTTGGATACATGTGTTATTGTCCGTGAAATGCAACTAGTTTTGCATCCAGAGTGAATCATTAAAAACTAAACCCACCTTTTAATGTTGGAATAATTTTAGATTTATGGAAGAGTTGCAAAGGCAGTACAGAGAACTTTTTGTGTGCTCATCACCTGCTTTCCTTAATGTTAACCTCTTACATAGCAGTGGGATATTTATAAAAACTAAGAACTTAACGTTGATACAATACTATACGTTAAACTATAGACTTTATTCGGATTAGTTTTTCCCCAATGACTTTTTTCTTTTCCAGAATATGACGCTGCATTTAGTCAACACATCTCCTTAGCCTTCTCCCATCTGTGAGTTTCTCAGTCTTTTGTTATTTTTCATGACCTTGACATTTCTGAAGAGGACTGGTCAGATATTCTGCAGAATGTTTCCCATTTGCATGTGTCTGAAGTTTTCTCATGATTAGACCAGGGTTTTGTTTTGGGTTTTTGGAAAGAATACCATGAAGATGAAGTGCTCTTTTGTTTGCAATGGCAGGTGTATGTGATATCAAAATGACTTAATACTGGCGATTAATTTTAAATACTGGTGAATGGTTTTTCATGATTAATCGACAATATTAGGTCACACTCATTTTGTATTCAGCACAATGGTAGGTATTTATTGGGCGAGATAATTGAGAAACAGCTAGAAAATCATTCCAAAAAAGGGATAAGAAAGAATATTGTTTATGTCATGTGCTAGGAAATAGATGAGTAGGCAAAGAATAGACAATTCGCAAGGGAAAACTGTTTTCCTTCTTTACACAAGGGAAAACATTTTGAAAAATACCTGAAAAAGTTTATCCTTATGGATAAATTGTAATTATCATATTGTTATAATATTAATTTGAAAATGGTACACAAACGTAAAAATATTAATTGAAAAGTTGGTGTAACCAATGTGTATTTACAGTGTAATTACAATTATTTTAAAAATATGTGAAGTTAAAGAAGATCGGATTATAGAATAAATGTTAACAGTGATTGCTTTTGGATGATGAATTTGTGAGTGATTGTTTTTCTCCCTTTGGCTTTTCTATAGCTTTGGAAAAATTTAACAATGGGCTTGCATTCGTCTTCTGGGATCGTCCTAACAGAATACCACAAACTGGGTGGTTAAACGACAGACATTTATTTTTTCACAGTTCTGAAGTTTAGAAGTCCAAAATCAAGGTGTCGACAGGCCTGGTTTCTTCTGGGGCCCCTCCCTGTGGCTCTCAGGTGGCTGCCTTTTCTCTGTACACAGACATTCCTGGTGTCTCTTTCTCTTCTTGCAAAGATACTAGTCCAATTGGATCAGGGGCCCACCCTTATGACTTCATTTGACCTTGAAGGTTAAAATATTAAGATTATCTCCTTAAATACCCTATTTAACAGTCATATTATGGGTTAGGACTTCAACATATAAATTTTACAGGGACACACTTCAATTCCCAACAGAGCTATGTTTTTTTGAGATGGGATTTCGTGCTCATTGTTCAGGTTGGTGTGCACTGGCGTGATCTTGGCTCACTGCAACCTGCGCCTCCCGGGTTCAAGCGATTCTCCTGCCTCAGCCTCCCAGGTAGCTGGAATTACAGGCACAGGCCACCATGCCAGCTGATTTTTGTATTTTTAGTAGAGACAGGGTTTCACCATGTTGGCCAGGCTGGTCTCAAACTCCTGACCTCAGATGACCCTCCCGCCTCAGCCTCCCAACGTGCTGGGATTACAGGCATGTGCCACCGTGCCTGGCCAGAGCTAAATTAACAGATGCAATGTGAAGTACTGGAAAGAACATAAAAGTTAGAGTCAAAGCTGATTTGAATAGCTGCTTAAAGGCCATATCAGCTTGGGTGGATCTGTACCTCTGTTAGTTTATTTGTCAAACTGGAATAATAAAATAATTTTGCAGGATGTTTGGGAAAAAATTAAGTGATCCAATAAGCATGGAAGTGCCTGGCACTAGTTATACTTAATATTGACTTTCTTAAAAGATGTAGCACCTGTCCTTGGGATTTTTATAATCTCCTTAGAGAGACAAGATTAAAATACATTAATGGATGAAATACCAAGTACTGTGGAACCTCATGTAGTTATGGTAGGAATTCAGGGGAGGTGGAGGGAGCAGTGGAAGAATACTGAGAAAAGTTCTAGCGAGCAGGAGGAACTTTTATGTTGAATGTGCTAGACACTGTTCTAAGCCATTTGGATCCACATTCATTGAAATATGTATTAAGTGCCTACCATGTCCCAGGCATTATTCAGGGAATTGGTGCTACAGGAGAGACCAGAATAAACAAAGATACCTGCTTTCGTGTAGTTCATATTTCAGTGGAGGGAGACAGGTAATAAACAAATAAACATGCAAGTATATGGTAGCACTAGGGAGAAAAACACAGCAGGAATCGTGTTTCCTTTAGGTAGGGTGACCAAGGTGCTTCGTGCTCACATGCAAAGATGAAGGCAGTTTTCTGCGTTCCAAGGGGGAAGAGAGTCTTAAAAACGGATCAATTACCGGAAACAGGGGAAGTGCTATTATATGAACCAAAGTGATAGAGAGATAAAAGAGAGACCTACAGACTCACTCCCTGGGAGTTAGGGAGGTCTTCACAGAGAGGTGGTGTTTCAGCTGAGTCTAGGAGTGGATAGCATTTCCCCGAGGAAAGACCAGAAGGGCGCCCCTGGTGAAGGGAATGTGATTGGGTTCAGGGGCTTGGAGGTTACTTGGATGTGTTGGGAGCCATAGGGTAAGGAGGGGAGACATGTTTGAAAGGCAGATGGGCACTTATATGTGAAGGACTTTTCTCTATTATGCTGGGGGAGTTTGGATTTTATTCTCTAGGTGAAGGAGGTGGCAGTTATTTCAAACAGGGGTTTTTCAAAACATTTCTTGCATTGGAGGTTGGACGCATGCTGACTTCATTTACTGAGATCTAGAAAAGAGTGCAAGGGGGTTGAGAGGAGAAGGAGAAATGAACATGGAGGAGGAAATAGAGTGAAGAAAGGGGAAGTATGAGTTTAGTCTGGGAAGGTGGAGGGTCCAGTGGCTGGAGGAGGAGGCTGAGCTGGGGGCAAGGCAGGAGGAAACATCTAGATTTGAGTTGCATCTCAAGACTGTAATTCTATCTGCCTTCCTAGGGTAGTTAATTCCTCTCACACCAAAATCCTGATCAGATTAAATCAAAATCTTAAAAAATGAAAACGACACTCCTTTCATTCTTCTGCAATGTGAAATTTAATGCATTTAAAAAAAAATCAAGAAAGTTGCATAAATACGGACACATTTGTACTCTGCCAAATTGTGCTAATTATTTCTCAGCTAGGTTTCTGCCCATGGGTTTAAAAAGTATCATTTACGTATAAGTACTTTGCCAGTTAAGGAATTACAATAGAAACATTTATTCATAGAAGCCAAGGTCATCCCTTTCTCACACTCTCTCTGCTCCCACTTTTTAAGCAGGATGTGTTTTCTGTACATTTTTCTAGCCTTCAGAAATAACTTTTGGTCATTTTCTTCAAGTTACAAATCCCCAGGGCCTGCAAATTTGAAGACATGCAGTGTATCTAAGTGCTCTCCTTGCTTTATTATTCCTGTGGGTCTTCCTTCCCTCTCCTGCTAAGTCACTTCTTGGCTCCTTACCTCAAGTGCCTACTGACGACATGTGGGCTCCTTTACTCTTTCTCTCAAGATCCGTGGGCCCAAGAACTGGTCAGCCCTCTCCCAACATGATTTTGAGCTAAGTTATCTGTTGCTTTTTTTTTCTCTTGATTCCTTTCCTTCTTAAAAGATGTCTACAGTCTGCCTTGGTCCTTTAGGGGTCCGCATACCCTCTCTCTTTCTCACTCTCTGGCTGGCTATTGTCATGCTTGTGCGCACACACACATGCGATTCAGTGACTTTCTCCAGAAGCGCCCTGGCTTGAGTGAGCGGGTTCAGTGCCACTGGGAGGAGGACAGTTTCCTCCCCACAGGGGCAGCACTGCTCTGACTTAGGGAGTCTAATGTCTTGTCAGATGTTGATGCTTTTACTTCCCTTCCTGTTTCAATTGGGATGAGTCACGTTTGAAAACATTTCCATCCTTCTAGTGACTACATTGAATGGTACACACTTTTCATTATTATTTACTGCGATTAACCTTAGCCTCATTCTTTTTTTCTCGTAAACATTAGCACAGTTATTTCTGTTATTATCTTGGTCTCCATACTTGGCTTCATTAAAATGGATTGTGGTCTAGACAGGTTGAGAGAAACAGTCCTTTTTAATTTCTGGAGACTCAGCATTCATTAATAGAATAATGTAAACTATGGTGGGAGAGTGTAGATAGTTGGCTAATAGAGTGTTCCAAACTATTTTAGATAAGCTTTCTCGTCATTTGTCCTCCCCTAAACCAAGCTACCTATAGACATTCTCCAATATGGTCCAATACTAAGCTCTTTTTTTTTTTTTTGCAGTGGAGTCTTGCTCTGTCACCCAGACTGGAGTGCAGTGGCATGATTTTGGCTCACTGCAACCTCCGCCTCCCAGGTTCAGGTGATTCTCCTGCTTCAGCCTCCCTAGTAGCTGGGATTATAGGCATGTGCCACCATGCTCAGCTAATTTTTTAATTTTTATTTTTAGTAGAGATGGGGTTCTGCCATGTTGGCCAGGCTGGTTTTGAACTCCTGACCTTAGGTGATCTGCCTTCCTTGGCCTCCCAAAGTGCTGGGATTACAGGCATGAGCTACAGCACCCAGCTGTGTTAATTAAACGTTCTTTACTGCCCTGAGCTCTTCTTATGACATGTCTTTGAGATAGGACAAGTGACTCAGTCTCTTTGTAATTTATTGAGTTCTTTGATTAAAAAAGACCATTACCAGCCAAAAATTCTACCTCTTGGCTGGGGTGCAGTGGCTCATGCCTGTAATCTTAGCACTTTGGGTGGCTAAGGCAGGTGGATCACCTGAGGTCAGGAGTTCGAGACCAGCCTGGCCAACATGGAGAAACCCTGTTTCTACTGAATATATAAAATTAGCTGGGTATGGTGGCACATGCCTGTAATCCTAGCTATCTGGGAGGCTGAGGCAGGAGAATCTCTTGAACCTGGGAGGCGGAGGTTGCGGTGAGCTGAGATTATGCCATTGCACTCCAGCCTGGGCAAGAAAAGCGAAACTCCATTAAAAAAAAATTCTACACTCTCTGCCCTTACTCTCACATCCTTCTAATGGATAAAGGGAAGATCTTTGCAACACAGCCAGATTTCAAGACTGCTGCGTCGTGTGCCTGGCTTCCTGGTGGTAGCCACCTGCTGCTGAGGATCTGTTTCAAAGGGGAACTGGCGTACTTCCCTTTTAAGCAAGAGTTACAGCACAAAAGCTGCCTCAGTCATAATTTCTAACGCAGTCATCTCCTCTTTATAAGTGCACTTCCTCAGAGACCTGTGGACATAAACGAAATGTGTTAGGCAGAGCCCTTTCAAAATTTAGACTTGTTTTCTGGACAGATGCCAGATTTCCTGGATGGCTGGTTACAATCCCCTCGTCCACCCGTGTAGTGAATCTAAAATTGCCTGTCTAGATCATCATCGTTTTTTAGTAGTGTGTACTTAAAGCGGAAGTGATGTTATCCAGACTCTGTGTAGGAATGAGCTCATGTCATGAGGTTTCGCTCTGATGTTGGTTTTCCTCAGTTAGTTTAGTGACACTAGGATCTGAAGGCAGGCGAATGGCTTTGATACCATTTCAAGGTGTCTGACATTTTCCGTATTCCAGGATTACTGGGAAATTACTGCAGAAAGGAACACACTATGTAAGGTGGCAGGTCAACCTACTAGTTATTCACAGCCATGGGAAGATACTATGGGACTGTTAATAATATGTGCTGAAAAGACTTCTCTC
Source organism: Cacajao melanocephalus (assembly GCA_963573385.1). Lineage (NCBI taxonomy): Eukaryota > Metazoa > Chordata > Mammalia > Primates > Pitheciidae > Cacajao > Cacajao melanocephalus. The sequence goes on along the minus strand of CAUYLG010007085.1, from coordinate 10,619 downwards.
TTGTTGCTTCAGACAATGTAGTTTATCTACATGGATATTGGCTTCTTTATGGTCCTATCCTTAGTGGATCAATGGCTGAATTCTATTTTTCTGCTAAGATTTTAGGCAGGAGAGTATTTTTCATGAATGTCTTGTAAATCATTAGTAAATGTTCTCTGATAAAGGATTCCATGGCTAGATAGGTTTGAGAAATGCTGAGGAAGAATATGATGGTGTCACCCGTAGGACATTTACATTGCTCTTCCTGATGCTGGTATGCAAATATGTGTATATTTCAATTGACTTAATGATCTCATAAAAACTAAATTTCTCTTCCAAGAAATTGATGAAAACAACCAACCATGAATATCCTAGCAAACCGTCCTCATGTCTGTGTTTAGATAAGCATTCCTTGAAGAATTTTATTTATTCATTTGTTTATTTGTTCATTGAGCAAATATCTATTTTGTGCCTTCTCTGTACCAATACTTAGGGAAACACTTTACCTTAATGAAAAGAAGTTTGTGGCAGACGTGGCTCATCACCCACCCCTTTCCTTTAGTAATGTTGAGTCCAGTGCAACCTAGAACAAAGGCTATGTTTCTCAGCTTCCTTTGCAGCAAGAAGTGACATGTAGCCCATGGGATGTGACCGTGAGGGCTATGTGCAGAGTTGCTATGGGGCCTCTGTGCACAGGCTAAGGTAATCACAGGTATGCACGTGAAAGTAGCCAGCAAAATGAAGCCATGTGTTTTGGATGGCAGAACAGCAAGACAGGAAGAGCTGGAACTCTGATACTATGGGGTGCTACCACACTTTGAATATTTATGATTAGATCATCTTTAAAATAAATAAACTATTATCAATTTAAGTCACTGCTACTTTGACCTTTTTTTGTGACAGCCAAGCCAGTAACCTAACTGATCCAGAAAGGATTTTCAATGATCAGGCATTGTCATAAGATTGTGTAGGCACATTTAGGAGCTTTTAAAAGTCAAGCAGTACATAATGAGCATCTCAGTTTAGATAAAAGGCCTGAATATAGAAGGGTAAATTTTGTGAGCTTCCGAAAGTTCTCACTCCCACATTTTGGGAGAAGAAATCAAAGGCCCAAGGAACTGAAGTTCCTTTCAGTGATGGTGGAGAGAGGCACGCTTTCTTTTCACTGCTTTAGCTGACAAATGTAGAGAAATAAGGCCAGGTTTCCATACGATGTCTGAATTTGCCCATTTAGTCCAGGGGGTGCAGGCACTCCACAAGGATTCAAAGGTTTTAAAATAGTCAACATTAATTTTTTGAATTCCTTCTATATGTCTTTGTCAAACAAATTCTGGCATAGCAAACTTCCTTCTTACCAACAGGCTACCTCTATCCACATAGTGGGCATATGTAAACATACGAGTATTTATATTTAGATGTGGGTTAGGCATAGCATAGCTTTTTCTTCCTAAGTAAGGAAAAGAAAACCTCAATGCGTTACTAAATGTGACAGTTTAGCTCCAAGTAGACAAAAAGGACCATGTGAAAATGTGCTAAGCTTCCACATAGTTAACAACATGTCACTTTGTGAGAGACTTTTCATAATTAATGAGCTGGTGCAATTTGCTCTGCATTTGACTTTGATGAATATGTCGTGGAGTATTCCCACTGGGACTCTTTCCAGCTGGTTTGGGAAGCTCTTATGTCTATATCCTGTGCGTGTGCATGGATCAAAGTGCTGGCATCGAATGCTGCCATGTTAGGTCAGGGAACAGCCGTGCGAACTAAGTGACAATGCCTGAGATCCCACACCAGCCCTACATGTGATGACCCAGATGGACAGACCCCAAGCCAACAAACATAAAACTGAAACCAAAGCTACTTAAAGAAGGGATTGGACCACTTATCTGGCTATTTTATAGAGTCTTAGAGAATTTATACAATTAAATTTTCCTTCCTAAATCTGCCATGAATTTATTTTTATTTATTATTATTATTATTTTTGAGATGGAATTTTGCTCTTGTTGCCCAGGCTGGAGTGCAGTGGCATGATCTTGGCTTCACCTTCTGAGTTCAAGCAATTCTCCTGCCTTAGCCTCCCAAGTAGCTGGGATTACAGGTATGCACCATCACGCCTGGCTAATTTTATATTTTTAGTAGAGATGGGGTTTCACCATGTTGGTTAGGCTAGTCTCGAACTCCCTACCTCAGGTGATCCACCTGCCTTGGCCTCCCAAAGGCAGGGATTACAGACGTGAGCCACTGCACATGGCCCTATTTTTATTTTTATTTTAAGACATAGCCTCATTCTGTTGCCCAGGCTGGAGTGCAGTGGTACAATCATGGCTCATTGCAACCTCTACCTCTTGGGCTCAAGCGATCCTCCCACCTCAGCCTCCGAGGTAGCTGGGACTACAGGCATGCACCACGATGCCCATCTGCCATGAATTTAGAGACTGAATGAAGTGACCTTATTGCTACTGTATCATCTTTAAACCATCTGATTAACATTTGCTTCATAGCAAATACAGTGTATGGAGATAAATGATTTGCATGTTAAGTTATCAGTCAGTGTTGAATCAATGAATTATTCTGTCTAGAAACCACTGTATTTCAGAGAAGGAATTTAATACAGATCGTTAGTATAGCATGATTTGAGAGGAATGAAGGAGCAAATACGGGAGGCAAGTTTACTTACAAATTAGTAACTGCAGGAAGTGGCTCTCCCTCTAGGCTTGAAAGCCAAAGGGAACAGGATGCTTGCTGAGCCACCAAGATTGTTGCTATTAAAACTGAGTCGACCCAGCGGAAACCCAGAAGCCACCCTTGTCAGCCTTTGCTGCTGCCACCACCATCTCTAGAGGTACTACCAGAAGATGGAAAAAATAGCATCTCCCTTACTTCCACCTCCAATTTAATGCCTCCCACTGTAGAAGCTAACAAGAGGCTGATTGGCAAGAGGGATCTGGGAAATGTGGTTTCCAGGCTTTCTGCTTCTGGGTCAGAGAGGAGGAGAAAGGAGAGAGAGAGTGGAGCTGAGACAAAAAGAGACTTCAGGCAGCACTCAAGTGTTTCCAAGGATATGTTCCATATGCATTTAAAGTAGGTGTACATTATCTGATTACATTAATGAATGAATCTTTTATTGCAGCCAAGATGTCACCTTTTCAAATCCAACTCTGTGAAAGTATGATCTAACATATACATACAATTCCAAAGTTGTGTGGATGCTAAAATGGGCTTTATATTAAAAATGTTCGTGTTAATATTTACTTGAATGAATTACCCAACTGGCTTATTGTGCTGGGAAAATAAAACTGAAACTGTCATACGTATCCCTTTCCCATACCAATCATGTCTTCCTACAGTAATCAGCAGGGATCAAACTTAAACAGAAAGGTAGTGAGGAAATGGGAAGAAACTCAGCTTAAATCTCATTTAGCTCCCATTGCAGATAAGAACACAGATGGTCCCTTTTCTGGGCAAGTGTAATCCCGAAGGCAATCCCGGCCCCAAAAATACCTTGGGGAGACAGGAAATGGTACAAGAATAGACCGACACCTCCCTTTGGGCTTCATGGTGGTCAGAGCAAGTCAAGGACTTAACGGTCTCAAGGGGTGGACACATAAGCCTTTTGTTCCACTGTGTGGCCCAGCAATTTAAGCCATTAAAAAAAGAAAAAAAGCCTGTTGGTCAGAGTGGCATTGTGTAAACAGGACTGGATACTTTTAAGAGTTTGCTCCTATCTCTTCACACGGGCCTGAGAAGTGTGTCTGGAAGGCATTTTCTTCTTTGGTTGGAGGTGACTTAACAGACTGACAATTACTGTCATTACAAGCCCAGTCACATAGCTGGCAGATCTAGGAGGCTGCTTATTCCTGAGCAGCAATGGGACAAGTGGGAGCAGCTGAGACCACACTGACAGGCCAGGGAGCTGTAGACGAGTAATCTGCCAGGGGAAAAGTCCCCTTTGATCTTCACACCAGACGGTAATTGCAGCAGAAGTAGAGCCAATGTCGTATTTTTTTTTTTTATTGCAGTGGGATGGGCTTCCAATCTGCATGCGTAGGCATTGCCAAGAGAAAGGAAAGATGATGCTTAGCTCCCTGCATCTTAAGCCATGCGGTGAAAAAGGTTCAGGTTTTTCTTAACCAGAAATGGTCTGAATATTTAATAAAGGTAAACATTTATTATTTAATGCTTTAAATCATGTGGCAATTTCAGCTCATATGAGATCTGATGCCTGCCAATCAACTTGAATCTATTAATGACCATTTTTAAAAAATATTTTTTATTTTATGTTTTTACAGAGACAATATTGCCCAGGCTGGAGTGCAGTAGTACAATCACACCTGGGCTCAAGTGATCCTCCCACAGTCTTCCCAGTAGCTGGGACTACAGGTAAGTGTCACCATGCCCAGCTAATTAAATTTTTTTTTTTTTTTTTAGAGATGGGTCTCACTATGTTGCCTAGGCTGGTCTCAAACTACTGGGCTCAAGGTATCCTCCTGCCTTAGCTTCCCAAAGCTCTGGCATTTTTTACTAACCACTGGGTGTAAGCCACTGTGCCTGGCCTGTTTTCTTTTTGATACTTTGGGTAGACCAAAAAAATTCAATAATTTTCATTAAATTCAGCAGTGTATTTGCCTTCAGATTTCCCTGGAAGTATCCACTGTCAGCCTCAAAGGAGATAGCAGACCTACACCCTTGGGATAGATCAATGTGCCCTGAAAAATATGTCTGGTTTGTTGTAATGCCGCATTTGAGATAACAGAAAGGTTGTTTATATAGACAGTGGTCCAAGGAAGAAAGTGGGTCTGGACGAAGGGCATCTGTTCACATCCTTGTCTTGGTTACAAGAAAAGCCTCTCATCATTCCAGCCATTCTGCCTGCAGTCAGGATCTGATCTGTGGAGGACCCAGTGCCTTCAGAAAAGGTTAACAGAAGCTGCCAGAGGGCTTATCCATGAGTCTTCTCCGTTAAGCACATAATTCAGCTCATTAGACTTTTCGGGTTTCAGAATCGTGGTCTTTCTGTGATCTAAATAAGATATGGTCTCTCTAATTGGACAGGATGTAGGGTGTTTATGACAGCCACTGTTATTTTGCTCTTAAATACATACCAACAGGCTCTTAATAAATAAATACTGAATGAATTCACACAGTGAATTCTCTGCTTATGGCCGTTGATTTCCTGGTAGAATTCCCTCTTTTTCTTGTGTCTACCGGAAATGTCTTTCTTGCTTGTGTGTGTCTGCCAGGCTTGCCAGTTCTAAGTTGGCCATGGGATGGGCTGTGTTCAGAAGCACACACCATGTGACCTGTCAGGCAGATCAAAGCAGGGATTTCAGGGCTGACTACGAGGGGAAATGGTTAGTAATTAATAAAGGATGTGGAATTGGTCATGTTGACTGAAGGAGCCCAGAACCTTGGCGAAAGGCTCCCAGAAGCTGCCAAGATAATAAGAGTGGCGGAGCTAAGTTAGGTATGGGTGAAGCTCATGGGTGTTAATGCCACTGGGTGAGAGGAGGGGTCGGGAGTGGAATAAGAGGTTTCCAGCTTGACAGATCTTACCCAGGCCCAGGGCTCACTTATTATAAGAACCTCTTCAGCTCTGGCCATAGTTTTGGTTTGTTAAATGGAGTTTTTAGGAGCCATTAAGGACATACAAAAACATGATAATGGAGTTTTATTCTGAGAGTCAAGCTGTGGTTTCTTATTGGCCATTTCTGGCTTTTTGTTTCTTTATGTCAATATATTTCATTTCCAGATTTAGGATCAAAGAAACCTTTCTCTTGCCCTTGCTCATTTCTTTTCCCATGTGCGGTCTAATATATTGATGAAACCAAAGAAATCTGCAAGGAGCGCGTGAGTCTGCTGCTGTCTCACCATGGCTGTGGCCACCGTACACTTTCTGGTGGTTTGGTGGTGAGAAGTAGCGTGTGGGAAGGGGAGGTGGCACTGATGATGATGTTGGGAAAGAGGATATGAGGGGTGAGTCACATCTCAGCAAGGGGCTGGTGAGTATGTCTTGGCCTGTCTCAGCTAACAAGGTTGATAGCACCAAGAGGTGGAAGGTCTGGATGCAGCTGTGTGTGTGCCTGTGTGTGCGTATTCTTGGGAGCTGGCAGACAAATCATGGAACCTTCAGAGAAGTTTTCCACTCATCAGTTAGGATATTTCAGAGCTTATAAACTGCCTCATTGCGTTTTGAAGCCATTTTCCCAAGAAGGTGATGACGTCTGATCTCTTGTGTAATCTTCATAAATATCTCAGGACATGATGTCCCTGTAAGGGGTAGATTCTGTTGGTTCTAACCAAGTGGCAGTGCAGTTTCTTAACTTCTCTCTTGTTCTTTGCCCCCCTTCATTCCTCTTCCGCCCTCTACCAACCTCCTCCAAGATCAATGCCAGGTCCAACATGGCACCAAGTTGGGGAAGCATAGAGAGCCGAGTAGGCAGCCGTGATGGACTTTACTGGCTCATCTTTAGTGGGTTACAGTGGAGTTTCTGCTCTCAGGGCATATTTTAATCTTATGGGTAATATTACATATTATACACACTGAGAATAATTAGATATAAATATGACAGATGTCAAGATAATAAACAATACGGGCACTTGTTAATTATTCTTTGTCCTCATCTGTAATTTCAAAATGCAAAAGGGGTTGCAAGACTGGTGTGTAGAGTGATAAATGGCCAACAAATACGTGGTGGGAGCCATAAAGTTCTCTTTATGAAGAGATCTCCATACCCCTGGTACATCATTTGTCACATAATGCCCCATAGTAGCACTCCAAAACTCAGTGACTGCAAATAGAATTCACTGCGGTTGCTCACCCATGGGTGGGTGTGGCTGGGTGGTCCTGCTCCAGGCATCTCTCATTCTCTGTCTGGGGTTGGAGGTTAACCACGGGGTTAGCCGTGACATGCTCTTCTGGTGGAGAGGTTCATGAGGGAAATGGGAAAACAAAAGGCTGCTTCAGGTCTGGGCTGCCCTGGCAAACTCTCCTTCTGCCCACATGCTGTCAGCTGAAGCAAGTCACATGGCCAAGCTGAAAGTCAAGGGAGAAGAAAATGCATTCTTGGCACAATGAGGCTGGGTAAGGGTATGGACACAGAGAGGCTGAGATGGGGGCCAATCATTCAGGCTACATTCTCTCTCTCCTGGCTCATTTTGGCAGATATATCACCTTACCATCCTCAAGGATGACTTCTATGAGGAGATGATCTGTGAGGAGATGACATTTAAATTGAGTTCTGATGGGGCATGGTGGCTCACGTCTGTCATTCCAGCACTTTGGGAGGCTGAGGTGGGTGGATCACTTGAGGTCAGGAGTTTGAAATCAGTCTGGCCAACATGGTGAAACCCCATCTCTACTAGAAATACAAAAATTAGCCCAGTGAGGTGGTGGGTGCCTGTAATCCCAACTACTCAGGAGGTTGAGGCAGGAGTATGGCTTGAACCAGGAAGTGGAAGTTGCAGTGAGCCAAGATTGAGCCACTGCACTCCAGCCTGGGTGACAGAGTAAGACTCTGCCTCAAAAATAATGAATGAATGAATGAATGAATGAGTTGAGTTCTGCATGACAGGAAAGATTCAGCCACTCAAAACCTGAGGAAAGATTTCCAGGTAAGGAGAACAGCAGGTGTAAACATCCTAAGGGAGGGGCAACCTCTCCAGAAATCCCCAGCTTGCACAGGCGGCCTTCCATGATGCTCCTACCTGCACTTTTCCTGTGTTTTGAAGGGAAACATTTTCCCCCAAATTTTTAAGAGCCTGTGAGTACAGTAGGAAGGCCAACTTCTAACAGGATTCATTACTTACCTATTTATTAATATACCTTATTTTTAGACCAGTTTAAGTACACAGCAAAACTGAGAGGAAGGTACAGAGATTTCCCACACACCTCAGGCTCCACACACGTTAGCTTCCCTAACTAGGAACATCCCTTACCAGAGTGGTGCATTTATTCCAACTGATGAACCTGCATTGCTACATCACCATTGCTTAGAGCCCATCATTTACTTCAGGGTTCACCCTCTGCGTTGTACATTCTGTGGGTTTGGACAAATGCAGTGCCCCCCCTTTTTCTTTCTTTAAGATCATAAAGGTCTTTGACGCATGGAAGGCAGGCTTTTATTAACTAGGCACTTGTATCATAAACATGATTTGCAGACTAGCAGGAAAGTCCCAGAATTCTGAGTCATTGGTGTTTGAATAGATGTTTTGTAAGGCTAAGCATTTACTTTCACAAATAAAGCATTGATGAACTCAAGAGTGGCTTGAAATGAACTGAGAAAGTTTTATGATGTGCACTCGGCCTTTGGATGACAGTGCCATGATTTATAACAATTTCTCCCTCTTTAATCTGTACTCATATTCAAGAAAATCTCTTTCTGGCCACCCATCGTGGTCAATGCCAAGTATGAAGGAGACCTGTGTTTGCAAATAGAAAAACAATTAAACACTATTTCACGTGGAAAAAAAAGATATTTACCTGATATGTGCTAGGTATCTGCCCTTGGTTCATGGGATATGGGGCTGCAGCGGTGTCTTCTCTCATAGTTAGAGTTACTATATAAGACAATGATGAAGAATTCTGTTTGTGAAATACAGTTTTTTCAAGAGTTAGATCAGTATGGTTTATTCCTTGTTCTGGGCTGCTGGTAATACAGCTAGGATATTTTAACACATCTGTGGGACTTCAATAATAGAAAGGTGTAGAAACAAAACTGGAGAGAGATCAGAGAAGGGCAGAGAATCCGGTATTTGATGCTGGAGGCTCTGATGTATATTCATAAGGACTAAATTCCTCATGTGGACTTCGACTTAGCAACAGCAAATGGTGGGAAGCATGAGCTGTCTGCACACAGTTGAACAGAATGTGATGAGAAACCTAATAATTTGCCTTGATATGAAGAACTAGAGTTGGGTTGGGGACTCAATGGGTAGAAGTCAGGGAGATAGAAGAGCCTCCTTGCAGAAATAAGGTCATAGAACTTCAAATGAAAATACTCGTGTAATGGGCTTTGAGTCCCTCCTTTTCCCCCTCGCTGTACCCTAAACTTTCAGTTTTCATAGCCATTCTAAACAAATGGTTCCCTGATTCAAACTGTCCTTTTGGAAAAAGAAGTCCACTCTGAGGACTGGATCCAGCTTCTTATTCCTGGAGATTGAGTTGGCGTGGGGTGGGGTGAAGAAACATGGTCTGAACATGGCACAGCTCCCTCTGCGTTAGGAATCTCTGGCCTGTTTCTGTTGTTCAGTGGAATTTAATCATTATCTACCCTTGAATCTAAAGCTCATCTGCTCTATCACTTGATGTGGGACTTCTCTATAATAATAAAACCGAGAGCCACTCAGACGTGCTTAAACCTTTTTGAGGATGACTAAGTCAGTTCTTTGCGAGCAGATCATTTATTGATATTTGCTTTAGGTCCTTTCAATGTACATAATCATGGCAGTACAATGTCATCACCTGATCCATTTTGTAAAAATTTAAAAAAAATTTTTGTTATGTATATCTATCTATCTATATATATAGATATACACACATTTTAGGTTCTGGGGTACATGTGAAGAACATGCAGGATTATTGCATAGGTACATACATGGCAATGTGGTTTGCTGCCTTCATCCCCATCACCTATACCTGGCATTTCTCCCCATGTTATCCCTCCCCAACCATTTTACTGCTAGCAACCCATCCTAAGTGACTTTGATAGAATGGTTCTGCACAAAGTGCTGGCATCAGTATTATTATTAAACTTTTGTTTTAAGTTTACTGTTATTATTAAACTTTAAGTTACATGCGTAGGTTTGTTACATAGGTAAACTTGTGTCATGGGGGTTTGTTATACAGATTATTTCATCACCAGGTATTAAGCCTAGTACTCATTAGTTATTTTTCCCGATCCTCTCCCTCCTCCCACCCTCCACCTTCCTATAGGCCCCCGTGTGTATTGTTCCCCTCTATGTATCCATGCATTGTCATCATGTAGCTCCCACTTATGAGTGAGAATATGTGGTATTTGGTTTTCTGTTTCACTAGTTTGCTAAGGATAATGGCCTCCAGCTCTATCCATGTCCCTGCAAAGGACATGATCTCACTCTTTTTTTATGGCTGCATAGTATTCCATGGTGTATGTGTGCCACATTTTCTTTTTTTTTAATTTTATTTTACGTTAGGTTCTGGGGTACATGTGCAGGTCATGCAGGGTTGTTGCACAGGTGCATACATAACCAGGTAGTTTGCTGCCTCTATTCCCCTTTCATCTATATCTGGCATTTCTCCCCATGTTATCCCTCCCCAACCTCCGCAACCCTCGCTGTTCCTCCCCTAGCCCCCCACCAAACTGCCTGTGATGCTCCTCTCCCTGTGTCCATGTGTTCTCATTGTTCAACACCCAGTTATGAGTGAGAACATGCGGTGTTTGGTTTTCTATTCTTGTGTTAGTTTGCTGAGAATGATGGTTTCCAGATTCATCCAAGTCCCTACAAAGGATACGAACTCATTGTTTTTTATGGCTGCATAGTATTCCATAGTATATATGTGCTACATTTATTTTTTGTCCAGTCTATCATGATGGGCATTTGGGTTGGTTCCAAGTCTTGCTGTTGTACACTGGACTGCAATGAACATACACGTGCACATCTTT
>CAUYLG010007083.1:0-21082 GCA_963573385.1 Cacajao melanocephalus | reverse complement strand
TCCCCACAGAGCTTGGCCTTCCCGGGTTCAGCTGTGCTTACTGTGAAACTCTCAGTCCTCAGCGCTTCCAATTGCTGTTCTCCTTGTGGGGATGGGACCAGCCGAGCCCAACTCAAAGGGCACCCAGTCACGTAAACTCCACACTGAGAAGCGCTGCGCCACGCTGGGGCGCAGGCAAAACAGCTGTGCCGGCCGAAAGAGTCGCACTGGCGACACGTGTGGCTTCTCCGCCGGGAATCTCCCAGTTTGTGGGCCACAGAAATTCATCTGAAATTGCGGCATCCACTCGCTCTCTGTGCTTTCACTGGGAGCTAAAATCCTGAGCTGTTGTTAATCGGCCATCTTGGATCTCTCCCCCAAGTAGCACATTAACTTAAGGACCCTATGAATACCGGAGGGCTGCCTTCTGTAGTCATGGGGAGCACTCTTCTGGATCTCAAGCTGAAATTGATCTTTCCATAAAAATGTTTCTCTCAACTAAAATGGAGTGAGAAGGGTTTTCCAGAGGGTGCAGTTCCTATTTTGGAAAACTATCAGGCTGTCAGGATGCCCTCAAGTACCCTTTCACTTGTTGGCATCCTGAGGCCTGGAAGAGTTAACATCCTTTTTGCACTGAGCTAGAGTCACATCTCTGACATTGATAAAAGGAATTTTTTACTATCCCATTTCCTAGACAGGGAAACTACATTCTGAACACAGGAAATGGTCAAATTCACACCATGAATTATGTTAACAATAAAAACGAATCTCAGTGGGGCACAATGGCTTATGCCTGTAATCCCAGTACTTTGGGAGACTAAGACAGGAGGAGACTAAGACCAGGAGTTTGAGACCAGCCTGGGCAACATAGCAAGATCCCATCTCTGCAAAAAAATAATAATAATAATAAATAAAAAAGGAATCTTGTTCTCATGAAGCACAGCTTTGGAAAACAAACAAGAAGTGAGGACTGATAGGGTCAGAGGAGTGAATCTATGGTGGAAGTGGGTATCAGCTCCAGCCATCCTTTTAAAGTTCCTTTTTAAATTATCTATTCCCCCCTCTCCCTTTCTCTTTGTAAAGTTTTGTTCTGTTTTCTTGCCTGTGACAAGTTTTCCATTTACTGCTTAATGTGAAGTGGTCTGAAGATAGAAAACATGTTCAAATAGACGTGGAGAAAAACATTCCATGTTTGGGAGGTTTAATCATTTACATGATGTGCTACTGATATTTTAAAATGTCACACTCTTCTGGTTAGAGTTTGTAAATCTGGGGCCTGCAATATGATGTGAACCAAATCTGCCCTCTTCAGTGAGGTGACACATCACCTCGACATGGGGCAGGAGGCAGGTGGCTGTGTCTGGGCACCCACCTGGGTGATTCCTCCAGGTTTGCTCTCCGTGTTATTCCCTCTGGCCCTCAACAGGAAGCCAGCATCTATTTGAGCTGTTGTTGCCTCAGCCATGCACATAATTTGCCCAAGAAAAAAAATATCCTTGCTCTTAAACTTAGATAAATTATTCTAACAAGAGAAAACAAAACGACTTCTTGGCAGGTGAGGAACCTGTTCATGTGAGATCATTTATTTTCCTTTTTGCTTTTCTCCAACAGTTTACTTAAAGGACACCCACAAATAGAATGTCACAGTCCTGGGAAATTGTTTCACCAGTATTTCACTGAGTACTTGGTAACTAAGAAAGTACAAAATGAATCAAACAGTCCAGACCACAGCGTCAAGGAGCTAATTATCTACAAGAGGAGTCACAAATGCCAATTCTAAAGCAGGATAGAAAGTTCAGACAGAGAGATCCTGGAGTTCAAGAGAAGGAGTAGTGACTTCTAACTGGGAGAGTTCAGGAAGAGGTAGCTGCTTTCAGGGTTCTGGAAGGCCAGTCCAATTTATATTTGTCAACTTGGGCAAGATGTCAGAGGATCTGGGCAGAGGAGCAAGAGAATAGAAAGGAAGGACCCAACGTCTTATTGGGTCCAGAGGTTTTCATTTCTCCTATCAGTAACACAGGTCCTAAATGGCAGAAACAATGATCATAGCTCATTTTCTGCGATATAGGCATCACTTTTGCTTTTTCCTGACACATGTAAAGAAATTCGAATCTATCCTTCCTTCCAAAAAGCCTCTAAAAAGTTTTCATACGCATATCGTAAGGAGGTTTAGTTAAATAAAATGCGTTTTTTGAGATGGCTTGTTCTTTGCTCAGCTATACTGTTGTAAAGTGCCAATGCATAACCAGACAGCAATAACTGTTACCAAGAGCATTCCCTCCATAGCAATGTCCAGATGGCACTGAGTGATCAGACGCAGCCCGAGGGGCAAGAGGGGCAAGGTTTTGGCATCTGCTTCTTTGTCAAGGTAGATCTGCTAGAAGCACTTGCTGCTGGCCCACAAGAAGTAAAAACTCTGCACCACCATCCCCAGGCACACCTCTGAGTCTTAAGTCTTAGAAGACTACTGAAAGTCGTAAGTTGTCAGAATTATGCAACAGGCTTTGGGACAAACGAGACGTTGGAGAGAGCTATTCTAAAATCTGAAGGAAGAAAGCTAGTTTTAAGAAAAAATTCAGAAATTATAGTTACATGGTTGAATATTTGATTTTTAGGAAAATGTGTACCCCATTTCAGAAGGTTAGCGACCTTGGCCTCAAGTGTTGTTTAACATGAGGAGTTGACTGATATGTGCTCCCATAAGCATTTCTAGCACCGTATCAACAACATTGGTCCACAGCCAGAAAAAGACACGATCTTCCTATTGGACTAGGTTCATAGGAGCATCTGTGTGTTCCTTAAATAACTCTAGTCTAGGCTGGGTGCGGTGGCTCATGCCGGTAATCCCAGCACTTTGGGAGGCAGAAGTGGGCAGATCTCCTGAGGCCAGGAGTTCGAGATCAGCCGGGCCAGCATGGCGAAACCCCATCTCTACTGAAAATACAAAAATTAGATGGGTGTGGTCGCACGCGCCTGTAATCCCAGCTTCTCAGGTGGCTGAGGCAGGAGAATCACTTGAACCCGGGAGATGGAGGTTGCAGTGAGCCAAGATGGCATCACTGCATTCCAGCCTGGGCAAGAGAGGGAGACTCCATTTCAAAACAAACAAACAAAACCCTCTAGTCCACAAGCCCATAATATGTTATCAGTTCTTCAACTCCATCAGTGCTTGGATCCATATATCTTCCAGAATCCTTTCCTCTCGGGTTTGATTCTGGCTGAATTTTCTCTACAAAAGAAGCCACAGAAAAAGAGGCAATGTTGCCATAACTGTTTGTTAAGCAAACTTTGTTCCCCGTTGTAATTATTCTGCTTCAAAATAGCACGACAGCACAGGGTGAGAAAGTCATCCACAAAATTGTTTTCTCCATCCTCCTGCTTGATGGACAATTGTACTCTATAAAAAAAATCAGCATCTTATTTAAAATTACATTTTGCCATTGCTGTAGCCAAGAATGTCTTCCTAACATATACCCTAATTTTTTCTGTGGCGGTCAATTTCATAATTCCTTTTTCTACACTTAGCTGTGAACGGAGACCCACCACCAATATAATGTATCTGTAAAGCTGCAGTGAGCAGCATCTGTAAGCCAGTACATCTATATCTGTTCCAGAGTCAGAGAATCTATCCCTCAGCTACCACCTCATGGCATATAGATGGTCACAAATGGCACAGGTCTCTACATTATCTGAACTTTGCCGGCCTTTCCAGCCTCAGCTCCTACTGTATGCTCTGTATCACCGCCATGCCCTGATGATGCCTGCCAGCACTCTGGAAGCTCTCAGAAGGCATAGGATGTATCCAGCTTCCATGCCTTTGCTTGTGCTCTCCTCTCCATTCACCATGGGAGCAGTTACATAGAGTTGGACACACAAAGCACGCAGCTCAAGAGTATGTGTATTAATTTGCACAAATCCACTTGGGTGTGGTATGCCAACTCTCACCAAACATCAAGTAAATAATATACAGTACAGGTTTCATTGTCAATAATATTTCTTGTGGAAATTATTACATATCTTAATATTTTCTACTGTAGATTAAGTATCACAAAGACTTTCAACTTTTCTGCCAAGAATCAAGTTTTAATTTCTTTAGTCACCTCTTGCCTCTCATCTATCTTTAAATACATCCATCCAGGCCAAGGTTCAATTCTTCCGTCCAACAGCTTTAGGAGACTATCTGATGCTGACTATAGTGTTAAGATACTTTATGGGTCTCCCATTGTGGTGACTGTATTTTTCTAAATCGCAGATCAGGTTGAACAAGGGTTTTGTATATCATATTTGTATATAAGAGGCAGTCTAAATTATACAGTCTAGTTGCCATTAGAATTTCTTAAATATTATAAGAATTTGGGGACCACAGTATAATATCATAATCGGAAATAGGACTGGCCTGGAAATTCTGAGACATATGGCTTCCCTGCCATGTTTCTGAATCTTATTGCTATATTTTGTTTTGTTTTTAATCTCACAACCTATGATAGAAAGAAGATTGTTTTTTCCAACCGACATGGCTACTTAAGACATTTCAAAATCATACTTACAATGTTCCATTCAACAAATATTCAGAAACAAAGCAAGTTTTCTTAGTAGATTCCATTCTACTTCAATTCTCTTCTTAGTGGATGAAAATAGTCTTAAGATTTAGGAATCCAGTTACCCAGACATGCAGGGGATTTACTGGACCTAAATACCACCCAGGAGCTCTAATGGGAGCTCCCAACCTCAGCATCCCATGCGTCAATTGGCAAACAGACTTCTTTCAGTGACTAAGACACCACTACCTGCTGTTTTCAATTACTTCTTGCTTGACAAATGCAGTGGAGGCTACTCGCGTAGTTTTTGTAAACTCCGCAAAGTGCAGGAAGAAATTTTCAGAAGTCTTCCCCCTGTGGGGAGACTTTCAAAGGCATCTGTCATGACTGTAGGGGAGGAACCTTGGAGGATTTTTAGTGTTAATAAAGTCATCTTACAAGGGGACTTGCACTTAGGGCCCCAGAGTTTCTTCAAAGTGGTTTCTATTTTTGACTTCTCGCTCATCTATGTTAGAACCAAGACGTACATCAGGGATCTCAGACAGCAAATTTATGTTTCCTAAACCTTCTATATACCTAAAGCTTCAAGAAATGTTTTTAATGGCTTGTTGGGAATGTTTGCATAGGCTGTTGTTATTTGTTTGTTTGGCCCATTGCATCTTAAACGGGACAATAAAACATTTGTATTGTCCCTTCTGAAAATGCACTGCTCAGTGGATAAAAAGTAAAAGAGACTGAATTGAATAACAAAGATACTGACACTCTCTTGTATACTCCTTCTTTGTTAGACTTGGGCAACTTCTATGAGGGGATAATATGCTATTGATCTCCCATTAGCATGATGTTAAAGATCTTATTTATTTAACTGTGTGCATCGAAAAAGATTCTCTTTCTATCTTACATAGTAAGTAATATTAAAAACAAAACAAAAGAAAATATAGCAATAAGATTCAGAAACACGGCAGGGAAACCATATGCCTCAGAATTTCTAGGCCAGTCCTATTTGTAGTTATGATATTGGATACTGTGGCACTGCCTGGCCTCTCCATATACCAGATGGAGCAGGGTCCTGACTTGGCACACATGATGCCTCATGAGCCTACTAACAGCAAATACAGAGTGAGAATCCCAGAATCCCAGAGTTGGAAAGATACTTAGAGATGGCAGAATGCAGTCCTCTTTTGTTTTGTTTTGTTTTGTTTTTTAAATAAATCGAGATCTGGGCCCAGGGAGGTGATGTCATTTGTCCAAGGATAGCTGATTAATGGCAGTGTTAAAGCTAGAGATCCAAGTTCCTTACTCTCAGTCCAGACACATTCTACTCAGTGCCATGCATTCACTGCTTCTTTGGGGTTCCCAAAGAGCAGGGGAACAAAAGTTCTGGCTTGGTCTCATAGAGAAATGCAGTGAAAGACAGAAAAGTATGTCGTCAGCTGCCATCTCATCAACAAAATTATCTCCACATCTCTAGGATTTCCTGAGCTACCCACAGGGACTAGGCAGTGGCACTGATCTTCCCCCTGAAATGTAACCTTGCATCCCCAGCAAACAGGATTGCCACATGGAGATGAGAAATAGAATTGTTATGAGTAAATGGTAATAATACTTATAACCATAGTAATGACTAAAACAGTTCTGAGTATTTAGAACATATTATATATAATGCCAACCACATTCATTGTCTCATTTAACCCTCACAGCAACTTCATTAAATTAAATATGCTTATTGTCCTCGTTTCCAGATAAGAAAATGAGGCTTACAGAGATGAACTTGTGGCTGGATGCAGTGGCTCATGCCTGTAATCCCAGCACTTTGGTAGGCTGAGGTGGGCGGATCACCTGAGGTTGGGAGTTCAAGACCAGCTTGGCCAACATAATGAAACCCTGTCTTTACTAAAAATATAAAAATGAGCCAAGCATGGTGGTGGGTGCCTGTAGTCTCAGCTACTCGGGAGGCTGAGGCAGGAGAATCACTTGAACCCAGGAGGTGGAGGTTGCAGTGAGCTGGGATCTCACCACTGCACTCCAGCCTGGGCGACAGAGCAAGACTCTATCTCAAAAAAAAAAAGAATAGAAAAGAAAAAGAGATGAACTTGTCTAAGCTTATATACCTAGGAAGTAACAAAGCAGAGATGTGAACAGAGACCATTCAGCTCCAAAATTAGCATCTTCCTAACTGTGCTTATGAGATAGACAGGGAGGGGAAGGTAGGTGAAAATTTCAGGGGAGAAAAACAGTGTATTCAAAGATGTACAGTATATGAGAGCAAATCCTTTTTGAGGAACTGCAAGGGTTCAGTGTGCCCACAGCCCAGGGTGGGCACCATGAATCCAATGGCTGGGGCCTAGATTGGGAAGGAGGAAGGGAGTGAGATCACGAGAGCAATGCATGGGAGTTAGATTTTATCTCAGGCAGGAGCATCAGGGACGAAGTAAAGAAGATCTAGTAAAATATCTGGGAAACAAAGTTACATAGGACCTAGTGATTTCCTATTCATCTGTCTAAATCGCCTTCTACATGACATGAAAAAGTTAACCTACTCCCTAGAAACATTAATAGTTTTTCTTTTAAAAGATATCACAATAAAAAATATCAATAAAGATATGTGACTGACCAGGCTGGCCAACATGATGAAACTCTGTCTCTACTAAAAATACAAAAAATTAGCCAGGCACCTGTGGCTAATTACAGGTGGTGGACACCTGTAATACCAGCTGCTTGGGAGGCTGAGACAGGAGAATCACTTGCATCTGGGAGGCAGAGGTTGCAGTGAACCGAGATCACAGCACTGCACTCCAACCTGGGCAACAAGAGCAAAACTCCATCTAAAAAAAAAAAAAAGGATATATGACTAACTGTTGGAGATGGAAACAATTTTTCAGTTTTTTCCCCTTAGTTTCTATCTTGGTCCTGTTATTTCACTTCAAATTCAACAAATCTTATTAGAACAGACATGTGTTGTTTAATTAAATCCAGGTTTCATTTTAACATTGGTTATATTTTGAAGGAAAGATTGTCTACATAGAAGAACCAATGAGTGAGATACAGCTAATAAGCTTCCAAACCTTGGAGCAGAAATGTTGTCTCATCTAGGAGATGTTTCATTCCAACAGGGAGATGGCATTTTCCATATTTTTCTTGATTATTTTCTTTGCAAGATTAACATAAGTAATTGAAAGAGACTTTGGAATTAGCATACTGAGGAAATTGTTTATTATTTATGAGATAGAAATCAAACTCCTATATAACCAAACTCGTTAAGGCTTACGTAAAGGTTTTTCCATCTTCTACAGACATAATTCCCATAACAAGTAAGTAGTTTACACATCCCCCAAAGTGCACGAAACTCTCTGAGATGCAAATGTATTATCCAGGAGTAAATGGTATCACCCTGGCCTGAGCCCTTTCTCCAATGCAGCAGTACTGCCCCAAAACATGCTTCCAGAAATAATATGTGGGAAATAGCCCTCACAAATTGATTTGCACCTGGCCCTGACCTACGTGGGCTTGGCTGTTTCTGCACATGCAGCTCTGACCTGGGAATCAACTCTGCACCCTCTCATTGGCTCAGGCTGTCCCATTTGTGCCCTGTTTAGCATCTCTAGGCAGCTTCCCACTGTGTCCCCTGGTTTACAGTTCTCTCTGCCACCCTTCCCATCATTTGAGCCCTGGCCCCGGTGCTTGAGACTTTCTTCCTCAGTAGGCTCCAAAAATGAAACACAATTTGCCCTCTATCCCCTTCCCTGGGTACTGTCACCTTACCAGTTTCTCCACCAGTAAGATGCTTCTTTGAGGGCTGACTCAGTGAGCAACACTGCTGTGCTCACAACTGTGATACGGACAGGAGAGAGGGAAATACCGGGTAGAAGAAGGCGGTTCCCTGGCAAAGGCCCCACCCTCAAGCCTGGAAACCCTGGCCCTAAGTGAGAATAGGCATTCCTGTTTTTGCAATCAAAAAGTTGCCTTTTGTCCCACCATGCCCCCATCTGTACCCACATAAACCCTGAACTCCAGGCTCCAGAAGCAGATGCAGAGACAAGGAGACAGACAAACCGCAGAACAGCATGGCAGAGAAGGAGAGAAAAGAAGGAATGTCTGGAGGAGTTCCTCTGGGAACAGCTGGAGAATTGGCTGCTGCATGGCCAAACTCCAGGGGAAGATCATCTTCCCACTCCATCCCCTGTTTAGCTCCCCTTCCATTCCACTGAGAGCCACCTCCACCACTCAATAAAACCCCCACATTCATCCTTCAAGTACGTGTGTGACCCGATTTTTCTAGGACTTTGGACA
Organism: Cacajao melanocephalus; assembly: GCA_963573385.1. NCBI lineage: Eukaryota > Metazoa > Chordata > Mammalia > Primates > Pitheciidae > Cacajao > Cacajao melanocephalus. The sequence continues at coordinate 12,275 of CAUYLG010007083.1, read as the reverse complement.
CGAGCTCTTTCAGTAGTCAGGTATATAATACCAGGGAAGGGATCTAATTGCACCTGCTGGAGTCAGTTGCCCATTTACATGGCCAGAGGGAATGAGTGTTTTGTGTGGCAATTCTAGATCACATGGGGACTCCTTTGGAGGGTGAGGTACTATGCATTGCTGCTCATTGCCATGCAGGAATTGGGAGAGAACAACGGGATGTTTGCAAGAAAAGAATCAATCGATGTCTTATACTTGCGCAAAGAAGAGAACAGAGCAGACTTAATTCAGAAGCGATGCATTTGAGCTGAATGAATGCCAGATTGCATTGCCTCATGCTATATAATTAAAGGGGTTAACTATATCCCAACATATAATTTAAGTAGTAGACTGAATTGAAGGAAGTGGTGGCAAAATTAAGTGATCTCATGGCACATGGTGGCATGCCAGCTTTAAAAACAGCAGCTTGATGGCATCAGTACCATATTCATACTGCAGGGGTTATGTAGTTCCATCAAAGCAGGATCAGCCAACACATTAAATTACTGTTATTCATTTTAATCGGCTTTTTTTTGTATTTAATATTTTATTTTTGCTTTTCAAATGTATGCTCGGCTTTATGTTTTATGTATTTTGCTAACATTATGGTAAAATTAATTTCAGGCAGTACCAGCCTTGACTCTTCTTCCTTTATAAGGGATCCATATATTACTTGATTCTGAGAAGTCTCACTAACAAATCTATTTCATCGGAAATCCACATGCTTTTCTTTTACAGGCTAAATATTAGAATTCCCTCAACTTATATGATATAGTCTTAAGTTCCTTTACACTTGGAATTCCCTTGCGGAGTGGTATTCTTTGGGTGGCTTATTAGGATCGCCAGAGAGGCCACTGCAAACAGCACAGGTGCCCCTCACCTTCCGAAATGCTCTTCTGTAAGTGTCCATGCCCCATTGTTGAGAACCACTGCCACAGAAACCCACTTTAACAATGGAACATCTGAGGTGTCTCAAGAGTCCTAGGTGTAAAATAAGGCAAATAAGGTTTTAGAATATCAACTCTCTTATGGGTAGTACCCAGAACTATAATGGTCTGTGTATGTTATAGTGGCTAAAAAGCAGAGCAAAGGGCTTCAGTGTGATCTACAGTTCAATGAATTGCCTATGTCGTTCTCAAGCGTGTGTCTCCCTTTACTTTGAATCTCCTGCTGCTGACTATGGTAGTTAGGGAGTGGGCTGCCCTGATCTTCTTTGAAGGAAGGATGTGCTGTACTGCTGCCAGCTTCTTCAGGATCTGCCTCTGTCACAGAGACCACCTGGTCCAAGGTCCCTGGGCTTCTGGTGGGACTATTTGGCTACCCAGGACACATTCTGATGATCAATCATAGCTCCAGAGCTTCCCACCAAGTTGGCCAAAGATTCACTGGGTCTGTATCACAGTTCAACATCTTCCTCTATTCATTCACTTCTGCTTCCTCCCCCAGCTTCTCTCCACAGGTGTTGATCTCTAAATAAACATCTTGCCCCTCTAACTCCACCTCAGCATCTGCTCCCGGAGAGCCCAGCTGTAACACCAACTTTGCCCCACTACTGGCTGTGCTTTCCTGGCTGCTCTACAGCATGCTAATCTTGCCCGATAGTCTAGACAGTCCTGCCACTTTCTTGGCAACTCTGTGCACTCTGCTGCGACACACCCTGAGGATTCCCTGAGCAATCCCAAGATACAGGGATAGCAAGAAGCAGTTTCAAACCAGTAGGCTTGCAAACATTGTTCTAATACTGAAAGCTTCATAGTGGCCTATATTTATTGGATATTTATCATGTGTCAGGCACTATCTTAAACACTTGATGTGAATTAATCACAACTCTATTGTCCATACTATTAAAGTTTCTTAGATGAGGAAACAGCCATGCTTCAGTCACTAGTTGGTGAGTTGGTGGAGTTGGGATTTAAATTTAGGCATCTTCAGAGCCCATGTGCCTTACTCAGTTTTCTGTTGCTTGAGCTTAAGCTTGAGTTTCTTATAATTCTGGAGGCTGAAAAGTCCAAGGTCAAGTAGGCACATCTGGTGAGAGGCATCTTCCTGGTGGGGACTTTACAAGGTCCCAAGGCAGTGCAGGTTATCACATGCTGAAGGTGTGCAAATGTGCTAGCTCAGGTTTCCCATTCTCTTCTTCTAAAGATACCAGTTCCCCTCCCATGACAATCCGTTAATCCATTAACCCATTAATCCATGAATGGCTTAATCCATTTATGAGGACAGAGCCCTTGAGATCTAATCATCTCTTAAAGACCTCACCTCTCAATACTAACACAGTGGAGATTAAGTTTCCACACGAGTTTTGGAGGAGATATTCAAACCATAGTACCATATTAGCCACTGTACCAGTGGTTCCTCAATTTTGGACTGCACTAGAATCACCTGCAGGGCTTGTTAAAACACAAACTGCTGGACCTCACTCTTAGAATTTCTAATGCTGTACGTCTGAGGTGGGACCTGAATATTTGCATTTCTAACAAGTTCCCAGGTGATGCTGTTTCAAGGACAACACTTTGAGAACCACTGTACATGATACAGCCTCTCAAGTACATTACAACTGACATCATGTGAAAACGCACTACAGTTTTCCTCAAAATAAATAAGAGTTTCCAAATGCAATAAATTTGGAAACCACTAATTATACAATCTTGTCATAGCCTCTCCAGTTACTAGAGACAGGGTTTCACCATGTTGGCTAGAGTGGTCTCGATCTCCTGACCTCGCGATCCACCCACCTCGGCCTCCCAAAGTACTGGGATTACAGGCATGAGACACCATGCCTGGCCCTGTCCTAGATTTCTACAGCGAAATACTTACCTATAATTTTCCTTTTTAAAAAAGAAAATAATTTTATAAGGAAGTTAAATATTAAGATTTGTTTTGACTTCCTGGTGATTCCAGACAGGAAATCTACTCCTTGTACTTGAAACCCCAAGCAAAAGACTGAGCTTTGCCCTCTAAAGAACCTGTAATTTATAACCCTTGGAAAATAATATTCCAGGTTAGGAGAATTGTAAAGGAATTGAAAGGGGGAGCCACATTTACTTATGGGATTGTAATATTATTCTTTTGCTCTTGTTGCCCAGGCTGGAGTGCAATGGCAGATCTCAGCTCACCGCAACCTCCGCCTTCCAGGTTCAAGCAATTCTCCTGCCTCAGCCTCTTGAGTAGGTGGGACTACAGGCATGTGCCACCAAGCCCGGCTAATTTTGTACTTTTAAAAGGGACAGGGTTTCTCCATGTTGGTTAGGCTGGCTCCTGACCTCAGGTGATCCACCCACCTCTGCCACCCAAAGTGCTGGGATTACAGGGGTGAGCCACCGTGTCCGACCTATTTGGCTTTTAAAAAGACAATGATCCTTCATATGAAATGCTATATCCTGATTTCATTTTAATTAGGAAGGTGTCAAATTAAATAGTCACACTGACTCTGATGTTGCATAGGTCAGAAATCCGGTTTCTGATCAACAGAAGATGGTACAAAAGAAACCCAGAACTGGAGAACAATTCAATGCTAAAATGTTAAAATCTTTATGAGTGTCCACAATTCTCAAGTTTTGCAAATATGTCCATGACACATTTTTAAATTTTGTCTGGGTGTATTTTCAATATACTTAATACTTGTTTTCTTTAATCTGTAGTGAGTGTCAAGTTAAGTGATCTTGTGCATTGATGATCATTTAAATATAAAAACCTAATAGAGAGCTACTGCTTTGTGAAAAGACTTTGGGACAGTCCAGTACATCAATATATAATAAATTTTTAGAATGTGCTTATGGAATTCATAGAAGCTGCAATACAAAAGGACCAAAGCTTCATGATTTTTATTCAATTAAGTATCCAGCATTGACATTATTAGTCCAGCTGATAAAATTAAACAACATAAAATCCCAAATTATCTCTCTCCCTACCCTGATTAGTACAAATTCATTTAAGTTAGTGATTTTTAGGCAATAAAGTTTTACATATGAATCAGTTGTCATCTGAAATCTAAAATCATGGAAAATCTAAATTACCAAATAAATTTATGACAAATGCATTCATATTAACATGTACACCATTGGAAACAAAACACCCAAAAATGAGTTATACAATTTTCCTTAGGAAAAATCATGAAATCAAAACTCAAAACAAAAACATCTAGGATTGGAGGATAAAATAAACATTCACAAACAATATAATTCAAGGTGAAGACAAGAATACTTCTTTTGGCCAGGTGCAGTGGCTCACTCCTGTAATCCCAACACTTTGGGAGGCCCAGCAAGTGGATCACCCCAGGTCAGGAGTTCAAGACCAGCCTGGCCGAAACCCCATCTCTGCTGAAAATACAGAAATTAGCCAGGTGTGGTACTGCACGACTATAGTCCCAGCTACTCGGTGGGCTGAGGCAGAATTGCTTGAACCCAGGAGATGGAGGCTGCAGTGAGACGAGATTGCACCACTGCACTCCAGCCTGAGTGACAGAGTGAGACTGTATTAAGAAAAAAAAATACTTCTTTCAGTGCCTGCTAGAGCAAATGAAATATGTTATTAATTTCATTTTAAAGAAGAGGCGTTTTAAGAAAACATTTACAGTATATTTTAACAGCAATAATAGTCACTCACAAATATCCACAAACTATAAGATAGCTAAAATAATCTCAAGACATCGATAGATCAAAGAAGCTATGACTGTAGTAAAGAAACAAGAAAAAGTAGAGGGAAGATAAAGGTGAGGTAAGGAATGGTGCTTTTTGATCAGGAAAGTATATTCTGGGTGGAGGTGCAGTGTGGATGAAGGGTGATATGTCAGCATGGAGGTGCAGTGTGGGTGAGGGTGATCTTTCAGCATGGAGGTGCAGTGTGGCGGAGGGTGATCTTTCAGCATGGAGGTGCAGTGTGTGTGAAGGGTGATCTATCAGCATGGAGGTGCAGTGTGGGTGGAGGGTCATCCATCAGTATGGAGGTGCAGTGTGGGGGAGGGTGATCCTTCAGCATGGAGGTACAGTGTGAGGGAGGGTGATCTATCAGCATGGAGGTGCAGTGTGGAGGAGGGTGATCCTTCAGCATGGAGGTACAGTGTGGGGGAGGGTGATCTATCAGCATGGAGGTGCAGTGTGGGGGAGGATGATCCTTCAGCATGGATGTGCAGTGTAGGGGAGGGTGATCTATCATCATGGAGGTGCAGTGTGGATGGAGGGTGATCTATCAGCATGGAGGTGCAGTGTGGATGGAGGGTGATCTATCAGCATGGAGGTGCAGTGTGGGGGAGGGTGATCTATCAGCATGGAGGTGCAGTGTGGGGGAGGGTGATCTGTCGGGGTGGAGTTATGTGGTGGGTGGAGGATCCACATTTCTTGTAACTCTTCTTATGTGGAAACCAGTCCTACTGGTTGTCCTTGTAAGAATATAAGCTGAGAAGGACCTATAGTGTGTCACTCTAATTCAACACCCTAAATATCTTTGCAAGGCTTCATATCTAAGTACAGTACAGTCACATTAGGGGTTAGGACTTTAATATATGAATTTTGGGAGGCACAATTCAGTGCATGCCACCACCAAACTTATTTCCACAGCAGTTGTACTATTTTATAATCCCACCAATGGTGGACAAGGGTTCCAACTTTCCCACATGCTTGGAAACAGTTCTTATTTTCTGTTTTTTTGCTTGTAGCCATCCTAATGCGTGGGAGGTATGACCATGCCCCTTCATGTGGGGCCTGGAACATGTGAGTTGAATAGCCTGTCTCCTATTAGTTCTTTCTATTTATGACAAGTAGCACTGCCCCAATATGCCAGGCTATGCAGGTGGGAAGTAGAGAAACTAGAGAAACAAAAGAGAAGACTGACATTTCAAAGAGACGGAGGAACAATTTGAGAAAATCTAAGGTGAGTGAACAGGGAGTCTATTTTTAGCTAGGCTGGATTACAGTTTCATTCGGAGGTTGCATCTATTAAGAGTAATCATTTAAAAGGAGGCAGAGCTTCCAGTTGCATGGTGTCATTTACAACCTCAGCCATGGTCACAATAGGGGTCCCATGCCTCCTGCTGTCTTGTGGGCACTGAACAGTCTTCAAAGAATGTTCACATCCCATGTCTGCACAGAAAGGAAACCTGCAGAGAAGTCCTGTGTGTCATAAAATTGGCATGGAGAGAAGAACACTTAATCCTGTTTACTTTAATCTAACTACCGAAGGCCTTGGATCCAGTCAACCATAACTTCAAAATCGAAGGCAAATTGAATGCAGTAGGGCCTCTTTGAAAAGTCCTGAACATTCTGTGAGCTTCTCCTTGGCTTAGATAAAATGCATTCTACACAAAGAACACTGAAAATGGGAATCATCATAGCTTTCTTTTAAATATTTGTAAGTTTTTAGCTCATAATACTTTCTGCACTTTGTGTTCTACACAAGCAAGTCTCATAAGGAATTATATTTTTCATTTATTAATTTATTATATCGAATATTGTATATACAAATACTATGTCTAGAAACAAGGCTCTGTGTTCACTGCTGCAGGCATGCAAACATTTAAAAATAACATTGTCAAGGAGCTAATAGAGAACCAGAGGCAATAACTCATGTGTATAAGAGTAAAATTACAAGACAGAAATAATAGTTCACAAAGGAGATTAAGTGCAGCAGAGAAAATAAAAGATCACTTACAGCCAGAACTACCAGGAAAGAATTTTAAAAAAGACATAGCATTTGATTTAGACTTTAAAGAACGATGGTGTTTAAGATCTGTGGAGAAGTAAAGGAGGGCATTCAAGGTGAAGGGAATATAAACTGTACATACTGGCACTGAGAATGGGAAAAAATAGAGTGTATGACCAAGGAACAGCAAATGGTAGGAATAAAAGTGAATAAGTTGCTTAGGATCTGGTCTTGGAAGTTCCCGTATTGATAAGGAGGTAAATTATTTCTTGTTTTTGTTACTTAAAATTTGAAAATACATTACTGTGTACTTGGCATTTTATGATACATATAAAGCATGGACCGGCCAGGCGTGGTGGCTCATGCCTGTAATCCCAGCACTTTGGGAGGCCGAGGTGGGTGGATCACCCAAGGTCAGGAGTTCGAGACAGCCTGCCTAACATGGTGAAACCCTGTCTCTAGTAAAAATATAAAAATTAGCCAGACATGGTGGCGCATGCCTGTAATCCCAGCTACTTGGGAGGCTGAGGCAGGAGTATCACTTGAACCTGGGAAGCAGAGGTTACAGTGAGTTAAGATGGAGCCATTGCACTCCAGCCTGAGTGACAAGAGTGAAACTCCATCTTAAAAAAATAAAAAGGGCTTGGTACCTACTGGTCTGAATTTGCCTTCTGAATTTCCAGTTCAAAACATGATAAACACATGTATGTTGTAAGGAAAAATAAACTTGTCAGTGTAAATTGTGGCTGTCACCCTAAAATAGCTGGTTGACACAGGTAAATTAAAAGATAATATATACATTCAAAAGAAGAGGTAATGAGGGTTCCCTTCCTGCCACCCTGGCTCCCCACCTTGAAGTGGCTGGCATTGAGAAATGAGGCAAGGGCAGAAGGTATTCCAAATGTGCTTGGCCTTTAAGATCTATAAAAGGGAGGCATGCTATTTACATGTGACCTACTTACAAATACCCCTCATTTTAAGTGGCTACCTAGGATAGCTATCAGAACTTAATTCTGGATATTCTAGATTCTCGAAGCTCCAGCAATAAAAAGCCATTTCCCCTGGAAACATGATTACACATTGTGATCAGTTTCTATAGTACTGCTATCTGGTGTTTTACTCAAGTTCACAGTCTTTTACAGCTAATCTGAAACTTGTGAAAGAAAATGCACTATTAGTTTACAAAAAGGTTAAAACATCAACTGAAGTACAGAAAACATCCACAAGTAACTTTATATGCCTACTTCATAGATTCCATAATTGTCAAGATTTTGCCACATTGCCTTTTCTTATGCAATTTTTCTTTTTCCCTGAGGTATCATAAAGCAAATTCCAGGCATTATCATTTCAGTCCTACCACTTCAGCTTGCAGCTCTTATCTGCATGAGTATTCTCATAGCTGTAAACTAAAAGTAAAATCCTAAGCCCTCCAGCAAACAACGGAATGAAACCCTCCCCACTGGGCCAAGGGGACCCCAGAGCAACCTAAAAACTTGAATCCCCAGCCATGATGGGAAGGCAGTCTGGACATGCCTCATTGCACCCCTCCTTTTTGGAGTTTAGGCACCCCTGACCAGCATTAACATTAAAACAGAGATCATAAGACTGAAAAAGTGACTTTTTGTGGCACTAAGATACCAAATTCCAACCTAGCTCTGGTACAGCATCACAAGACAGAGAGAAGACCCTGAAGGACATAAAAATGTTTTATCCCAAAATATATTTATTTGACATAGTTGGAAATGGCCCTGAAAGCTGTCTTTACTGGTGGAAATTTGCAACCGTAGAGAATCTTCATTAATGAAACCAGGCCTTTGCTGGATCTAGGGGAGATGAACTAAGAGTCTGACACTTTTTAAGGTCTGAAAAGCGACATTTACTACTTAATTTCTTTAAAGAATGTTACCTGGAGGTTTCATCTTCATAACAAGAGCCTTCATCTTCACAATCCCCTTTATCATAACTCAAACATCTCTTTCCACTGACTTCAAGTTTTGAGACAAAGCATAACTCTTTCAATCAATTGCCAATCAGAAAATCTTTGAGTCCACCAGTAAGGTCCCATTCCAAGATATCCTACCTCTTTAGGCTGAACCAATGTACACCTTTCATGTATTGACATGATTTTCCCCACAATTCCTGTCTCCCTAAAATGTGTAAAACCAACCTGTAACACTTTCTCAGGACCTCTTGAGATAGATTGTCCCCAACCCCTGGCCACGGTCACTCATATCGGCTCAGAATAAACCTCTTAAAATATTTCACAGTTTGGTTTTTTCATCAGCATAGCTAACCTTCATGAGTTTAACACACTTAACCTTAAACTATAATTATTTTGTATCATCTAAAAGCAGTCAGTAATGAAATCACCCCTGTTGTCTCAAATACGTCCTTTTGTTCAGATGGTTTATGAAAGAGTTCAAAGAAGGTGCACATGTTACATTTGATATTGTATCTGTTAAAAATTAATCTGAAGCAACCCCCTTCTCTACCGCCCCGTTTTACATGCCCCTAATTTGTTACTTAAGCTGGGTCTGATTTCTTACAGAACATAAGATGTTCAGCATTTGCCTGTTTCCTTGTGATATTATTAAATTGCTCCTTTGTACCCCCAAATACATTTTCCAATTGGATAGTGTCAGTTTCCTGTATAGTAATACTTTCCTTGAGCATAAACAAATAAGGTGAAGGAATCTACTGGGATGAGCACAAGCTATTTTTTAAAAGACAGGCAGAAATATATTTTAATGATACTTTACCACCTACTTGCTATGTAATTTGAATACATTATTTAACCTCTCCAAGTTAGTTTCATTGGTTTCCTTGTGAATATGCCAACAATTTCTTGGAGTTGCTATGAAGATTAAATACAGTCTGTAAGAGACCTAATGTAATGCCAAGCACATATGATAAGCTCGATAAAACTGGCAGCTATTTGTAGAGTTATTTCAGTGTACCCCAAGCTCCCATTTTTGGTTAGGGTCTTCTAAAGGACAAATCTGCTTGATGCAGTTATCAAGACTTGTGATTTATTTCCCATATCTTACTAATTATGAAAAGAACAGCTGGCTATCTTTTAGAAGAATCTAAATTATGAGTGAGTAGTGTCAAGAGACAAAATTGCAACAAATTTAGTTTAAAAATCTCAGTTGGCTTTATTCTAGAATCAGAAAACACTTCATTCCACAAAATAGAATCAGTGTTTCACAGAGCTGAGCCAAAGAGGTAGGCTTTATAGACAGAGATGGGCCCAAGAAAGCAGAAAGCAAGAACACAAAGTGAATTGTTCATTTCAAAGTTACGTCCCTTGTAAGGCAGGAGCAGGGAAATGGAATAGAGAAATAACCAATTGGTTAATATCACATGACTTTTTATTATGAGGATTAAAGCAGTTATCCCTTTCTCCTGATGCAGAGACAGTCAGATAACTTAGTTTCAGTTTGGTGAACCAGAACTGCAGCATGAACTACTGGATTTTGATTTTTAGTCTAGTCTGTTAGAGCCTAGTACAGGAGCTTAGTCTGAAACAATGGCCTCCTATAATTTTTATTTAACAAGTAATTTAAAATAAACCCAATTTAAACCTAATTCTATTACATGGGGCAACTACTGACATAGAGTCTTTCAGCTCTCCCCACTAACTGAAGGCAGGAGGGTACTCTGTCCAAGCAACTACAGGGCAGAACAATGGTGTCTTGGCAGGCAGCGTTCTGCTTATGAAGGGGTTTCTCATAAACTACCTTTCTCTGGGGGCTTTCTGCAGCTTCTTCTGAGTACTTGATGGGAAGTTGTATCTCTCTTAAGGCTGCTGTTGTTGCTGCTACGTTGGCATCTCTTGGCATGGTGTCATGTTGACAGTAATGCTTCATTGCTAAAGGTTGCCTACTTTATTTCTTCCATTTCACACTGAAAGTGTGAAAGAAGGAGCTATGATTACATAAATGCATAAATCTTTCATACTATTCTACTGGCATGATTATACTACTTGTTGTATATGATGCTACTATGTGATCAGCATTATGCTTAGACAGAAATATGGCTATCTGCAATGTGCCAGAAACTAGGATGGTGGTTCTCAAAGAAAAGTTCAGTTAACTCCCTGTTATCAGAATCATCTGGGATGATAGTTAGAAATGTATATTTCTGGGCCTTGCCTCAGACCTAGGAAATCAAAATCTCTGGAAGATGGACCCAAGATTCTGCATTTTAACGTGCACACCATAGTTTGAAAATCTGTGAGAGAATACAGCAGGAAAATTCCCAGAGTTGAAGAACTTGTCGGTTATAAAATGGAGAGGCTGATATTTTAATCCAGGAGTGCTCAACTTTAAGGCCTATGTTGATTCCACTATGCTACACTTGTAATTGCCAATGACAGTCAAATAATTGTCACTAAACCACTCCTACCAATTGTACATACCATTTATCTTATTAATGAACTCATAAATTTCCAATACCTTAGGCTGCTTCATAATTTCTTTTTCCCCTTCCTTTCTGGTAGAGAGATTTATCAGAGTGGAGTTTAGGCCATTCTTTCCCTTTAATCTCTAGTAGTTCCTTTGTTTACTCGCCAACCCCCAGCCCATCCCTTCCTTCCGTCCTCTAATCTTTCTCCTTGTCCTTCTTCTTAAGCGAATGAATTTCCAATAACAAGTTCTAGCAAGTTGAAAATAAAAATCGAAAATGCAATGCAGAGTCTTGGTACCATTTCCCAGAATTTTTGAGATTACTTGCATTTATTTACCATAGCTATTTTGTATCTGTGATATTGGAAATGGTAATCATGTTCTGATCATAACTCTGCCCCTGATTTAATGACAACACATGGAAAAGCTATGATTCCCTGTTTCCAGAAATTTAGAAATAGAAGGGAATGAAAAGATTGGAAACAAAGAAAAAGATCCACATTCAAACACAGGAGATTTATTCTGAAGATAGAGTCAGGTCGTCTTTACCAATGATGAAGCATGTCAAGGTAAATGTTATTAAAGTTCTGATCATTTGTGGTGTTTAAGTTGTGTGAGGTCCATTTGTAACCCAGTTAGCAAAGAGGGAAATACCTGGCTTAGATTTCAGGAGCCTCTAATCAAGTCTAGAGGCAGGGCAACTTTCTGCTTTAAACAGGCTTTTATCTGAAGTCCTGAATGAATGACTAGAAATCGGCTGCTCCTGATTGAAATTTTCTTGCTCCGGAAATACAATATGTATCTAGAGTCCTGAAATGCAAGCCTTTGGGAGACAATAGAGGAGAACCTGAGGAAAAGGGAGCTGCAACAAGAACCCCCAACTTTCTAGTCTTGTCTCTCAGGGAATTCTAAGAGCTAAGGTTCCCAGGCTTGCTATGCAAACAAGCATCTGCTAGGGGTTTTAAACCATGGTCAGGGGAAAAAGGCTTTCACTTGGTCTTTTCACATTTCTATTTTCAAGACTGTAGATTACATTTCTGTTTTTTTTTTTGTTTTGTTTTGTTTTTTATTTTTTGAAAGAAAGGAAAAGAGAGGAAAGAAACTGAGAGTGAAAGAAAGAAAAAAAAAGAATGTACGAGAGAAAGAAAGAGGAAGAAAAAGAGGGAGAGAGAACAGGATTCTTGTTCTACTGCCCAGGCTAGAATGCAGTCT
>CAUYLG010007082.1:0-21490 GCA_963573385.1 Cacajao melanocephalus | reverse complement strand
ACTTATGAAGCTTAGTTTAGCAGGATATGAGATTCTGGGTTGAAAATTCTTTTCTTTGAGGATATTAAATACTGACCCCCACTCTCTTCTAGTTTGTAGGGTTTCTGCTCAGAGGTCTGCTGTGAGTCTGATAGGCTTCCCTTTATGGGTAACCTGACCTTTCTCTCTAGCTGCCCTTAGAATTTTCTCCTTTATTTCAACCCTAGTGAACCTAGCAATTATGTGTCTAGGAGCTGCTCTACTTGAGGAATATCTTTGTGGTGGTCTCTGGATTACCTGGAGTTGAGTATTGTTCTGGCTTACTAGGTTAGGAAAATTTTCCTGAATAATATCCTGAAGAATATTTTCCAGCTTGGATTCATTCTCTTCATGACATTCAGGTACACCTATCAGTCGTAAATTAGATCTTTTCACATAGTCGCATATTTCTTGGAGACTTTGCTCATTCCTTTTTACTCTTTCTTCTCAAATCTTGTCTTCTCATTTCATTTCATTAAGTTGGTCTTCGACCTCTAATATCCTTTCTTCTGCTTGATCAATTCAGCTGTTAAAACCTGTGCATACTTCGCAAAGTTCTCGTATTGTGTTCTTCAGTTCTATTAATTCACTTATATTCCTCTCTAAATTGTCTATTCTCGTGAGCATTTCGTCAAACCTTTTTTCAAGGTTCTTAGTTTCATCACATTGGGCTAGAACATGTTCTTTTAGCTCAGAAAAGTTTCTTATTATCCACCTTCTAAAGCCTAATTCTGTTAATGGATCTCACTCGTTCTCCATCAGGCCTTGTTCCCTTGTTGATGAGGAACTATGATCCCCTGTAGAAGGAGAGGCATTCCGATTTTGAGTATTCTCAGCCATTTTATGCTGGTTTCTTCCCATCATTGTAAGTTTATCCACCTGTTGTTTGTAATGGCCAACTTTCAAATCAGGTCTCTGAGTGGACATCCAACTTGTTGATTCCCAGCGCTGAAATCTGAGCAACCCACTGCGCCGACCAAAACAGCGGCATTAAGATTCGTGGTGCCTTTCCGCCCAGGACTCTCCGGTCTGGCTTCCCTCCTGAATCCCTCTTTCAATCAGGCAAACAGGCGAATCTGCCCTCCCGGAGCTCCAAACGTCGACCAAAAGGGGACTCAGTCCCGTCTATTCTGCATGGAGAACCACTCTGCACCGAGAACTGCCGCGCCGGCCACAAGAGTTGCGCTGGCGACCCATGGGGCTCCTCCGCTGGGAATCTCCCAGTCTGTTGGCAACAAAAATTCATCTGTAAGTGTGGCGTCCTCTCATTCTGTACGCTTTCTCTGGGAGCTACAATCCTGAGCTGCTAGTAGTCGGCCATCTTGGATCTTGGTTTTTTGATTATGGCCATTCTTGCAGAGTTGAAGTGGTAGCGCATTGTGGTTTTGATTTGCATTTCCCTGATCATTAGGGATGTTGAGCATTTTTTCATGTTTATTGGCCATTTGTATACCTTCTTTTGAGAACTGCCTTTTCATGTCTTTAGCCCACTTTTGGTGGTACTGTTTGTTTTTTCTTACTGATTTGTTTGAGATTGTTGTAGATTCTGGATATTAGTCTTTCGTCAGATGTATAGATTGTGTAGATTTTCTCTCACTCTGTGGGTTGTCTGTTTACTCTGCTGATTGTTCCTTTTGCCACGCAAAAGCTCTTTAGTTTAATCGGTTCCCAGCTTTTTCTCTTTGTTTTTATTGCATTTGCTTTTGGGTTCTTGGTAATTTAATCCTTGCCTGAGCCAATGTCTAGAAGGGTTTTTCTGATGTTATCTTCTAGAATTTTTATAATTTCAGGTCTTAGGGTTAAGTCCTTAATCTATCTTGTGTAGATTTTTGTCTAAGGTAAGAGATGAGGATTCAGTTTCATTCTCCTGCATGTGGCTTGCCAATCATCCCAGCACCATTTGCTGAAAGGGTGTCCTTTCCCAACTTTATGTTGTTGTTTGCTTTGCCAAAGATCAGTCGGCTATGAGCATCTGGACTTATTTCTGGGTACTCTATTCTGTTCCATTGGTCAGTATGCCTGTTTTTGTACCAGTATCACATTGTTTTGGTGACTATGGCCTTACAGTATAGTTTGAAATCAGTTAGTGTGATGCTTCCAGATTTGTTCTTTTTGTTTAGTCTTGCTTTGGCTATGCAAGCTCTTTTTTGATTCCATATGAATTTTAGAATTGTTTTTTCTAATTCTGTTAAGGATAATGGTGGTATTTTGATGGGGATTGCATTGAATTTGTAGATTGCTGTTGGCAGTATGGTCATTTTCACAATATTAATTCTACCCATCCATGAGCATGGGATGTGTTTCCATTTGTTTGTATCCTCTATGATTTCTTTCAGCAGTGTTTTGTAGTTTTCCTTGTTGAGTTCTTTCAACTCCTTTGTTAGGTATATTCCTAAATATTTTATTTTTTCTTGCAGCTATTATAAAAGGGGTTGAGTTCTTGATTTGATTCTCCATTTGGTTGTTGTTGGTGTATAAAAGAGCTACTCATTTGTGTACATTAATCTTATATCTGGAAACTTTGCTGAATTCTTTTATTAGTTCTAGGAGCTTTCTGGGGGAGTCTTTAGGGTTTTCAAGGTAAATAATCATATCACCTGCAAACAGGGACAGTTTGACTTCGTCTTTACCAGTGTGGATGTCCTTTATTTCTTTCTCTTGTCTGATTGCTCTGGCTAGGACTTCCAGTACTATGTTAAAAAGGAGTGGTGAGAGTGGGCATCCTTGTCTTGTTCCATATCTCACAGGGAATGCTTTCAACTTTTCCCCATACAGTATTATGTTGGCTGTGGGTTTGTCATAGAAGGCTTTTATTACATTAAGATATGTCCCTTGTATACCAGTTTTGCTGGATACAAGATTCTTGGCTGATAATTGTTTTGTTTGAGGAGGCTGAAGATAGGGCCCCAATCCCTTCTAGCCTATAGGGTTCCTGCTGAGAAATCTGCTGTTAATCTGATAGGTTTTCCTTTAGAGGTTACCTGGTGCTTCTGTCTCACAGCTCTTAACATTCTTTCCTTTGTGTTAACTTTGGATAACCTGATGATAATGTGCCTAGGTGATGATCTTTTTGCAGTGAATTTCCCGTATTCTTTATGCTTCTTGTGTTTGGATGCCTAGGTTTCTAGCAAGGCTGGGGAAGTTTTCCTTGGTTATTTCCCCAAGTATGTTTTCCAAGCTTTTAGAATTTTCTTCTTCCTCAGGAACACTAATTATTATTAGGTTTGGTTGTTTGACATAATCCCAGGTTTCTTGGAGGCTTTGTTCATATTTTCTTATTCTTTTTTCTTTGTCTTTGTTTGACTGGGTTAACTTGAAGACCTTGTCTTAGAGCTCTGAATTTCTTTCTTCTACTTGTTTAATTCTATTGCTGAGACTTTCCAGAGCATTTCACATTTCTAAAAGTGTGTCCAAAGTTTCCTGAATTTTTATTGTTTTTCTTTATGCTGTCTATTTCCTTGAATATTTCTCCCTTCATTTCTTAGATTGTTTTTTGGATTTCCTTGCATTGGGCTTTGCCTTTCTCTGGTAACTCCCTGATTAGCTTAATAACTAACCTCCTGAATTCTTTTTAAGGTAAATTAGGATTTCTTCTTGGTTCGACTCCATTGCTGGTAAACTAGTGTGATTTTTGGTGGGTGTTAAAGAACTTTGTTTTGTTCTATTTTCAGGGTTGGTTTTCTGGTTCCTTCTCATTTGGATAGGCTCTGTCAGAGGGAAGGTCTAGGGCTAAAGGCTGTTGTTCAGATTGTTCCCTTGATTTAGTACTCTCCCCCTTTTCCTATGGATGTGGCTTTCTGTGAGCCAAACTGCTGTAATTGTTGTCACTCTAGCGAGTGTCTAGCCACCCAGCGAGTCTACCAGGCTCTGCGCTGGTACTGGGGCTTGTCTGCCTAGGATCCTGTGATGTGAATCGTCTATGGGTCTCTCAGCCATGGACACCAGCACCAGTTCTGGTGGAGGTGGATAGGGTGGGGGAGGGGGTAACTGCAATGGACTCTGTGAGGATCCTTAGCTTTGGTGATTTAATGCTCTATTTTTGTGCTAATTGGCCTCCTGCCGGGAGGTGGCACTTTCCAGAAAGCATCAGCTGTGGTAGTACAGAGAAGAACTGATGGTGGGTAGGGCCCTAGAACTTCCAAGATTATATGCCCATTATCTTCAGTTACCAGGGGGGGTAGGGAAGAACCATCAGGTGGGGACAGGGCTAGGTGTGTCTGAGCTCAGACTGTCCATGGGCGGGTCTTGCTGCAGCTGTTGTGGGGGATGAGTCACTGGAGTTGTGTACCTAGGAGGATTATGGCTGCCTCTGCTGAATCACGCAGGTTGTCAGGGAGTGGGAGAAAGCTGGCAGTTACAGGCCTTACCCAGCTCCCACAAAAACCGAAGGGATGGTCTCACTCCCACCATGCAACCTTCCTCAACAGCCCGAGTCTGTTTCCAGGCTGTGGGTGAGATGGGCTTGAAAACTTGCCCCAGGCTACCTGCCTCCCAGCTGTGAAAGAAAAGGGCTTGGTTCTTCCCTTGCCTGTGGAGTCTGCACAGCAGATTGGTGCCCTCCCCTGAGTTCTGGCCAGGAGGCTTCTTGTTGTTGCATTCTGGCAGGAGGCTTCTTGCTCCTTTCAAATTGTTACAAAGTTCAGCTAGAGATTTCCTTCTCCCTGTGGAGTTTTACCCCCCGATCTTCTGGCTGCCCTCCCTATGGATGCCTGTGGTGCCAGGCAGGAATGGGCTGTGTGGGGACCCAGTGAGCTCCCAGGGCCTTTCTACTGCTTCCTCTACCCCTGTATTTCACTCGACTCTAAATTGACTCAGCAACAGGTAAGGTCGGAAACTTCTCCCACAAACGGACCTTCAGTTTCTCCAGTGGGGTGTGTGTTTGGGTGAGGAGGGTCTCCCTTTCTCACTTCTGCTGTTGGGGCACTCACAGTATTTGGGGTGTCTCCCCAGTTCTGCAGGAGCAGTCTGCTTCCTTCAGAGGGTCTGTGGGTCCTCTCAGGATTGCTGGTTTGTTCTTGCAGTTGACCTGGAGCTTAAATTCACAATGTGAGCCTCTGCACGCTGCTCTGTCCGGAGCTGCCAGCCTGTCATTTTTCATACACCATTTGTTTTTATTTTCTGAAAATGGGATTCCAGTAGCAACTTGACTATTTTATATATCAGAAAGATTGGGTTATTTAGGTTATGATATAATGGAGGGCTGCACTACATTAAAAGGCAAAGGACTAATCAATTATAGTGAAATTCAATAAATCAATGCAAAAATCAATGCAGCTAGCAAGAACTACATATACATATTTTTAACTGCTTTCTTTATAGATGAGGAGCACATAGTTTAAATCATGACTAAAATCCTTGGTTAAGAAAAATGTCCCCACCTAAGTCTAATACTATAATTAGGACCAAGGAGCTTAGTCGGGACTTCCTCAACATTTGTTGTTCTGAATTTAGGCATTAAGAAATGGTGTGTGTCATATGTTCATTGCAGCATTATTCACAATAACAAAGACATAGAGCCACAGTAAATGTCCATCGATGGTAGACTGGATAAAGAAAATGTGGTACCTATGTACCTTGGAATACTATGCAGCCGTAACAACGAAGGCAATCATGTCCTTTGCAGGGACATAGAGCTGGAGGCCATTTTCCTTAGCAAAGTAACCACAGGAAGAGAAAACCCAATACTGCATGTTCTCACTTATAAGTGGGAGCTAAATGATGGGAACACATGGACACATAGAGAGGAACAAAACACACTGAGACCTACTGGATGGTGGAGGGTGGGAGGAGGGAGAGCATCGGGAAAAATAACTCTTGAGTGCTAGGCTTAGTACCTGAGTAATGATATAATGTGTACAACAAAGCCTTGGAACACGAAGTTACCTATATCACAAACGTGCACATGTACTCCTGAATCTAAAAGAAAAAAGAAGTGTGTGTGTGTGTGTGTGTGTGTGTGTGTGTCCTCATGCACGCTTGCTGCTTGAGAGTGAGGGAAGAAATTGTGAATAGGAATCCTGTGTTTGCTTATTTGTCTGTGTCACCACTCTGCCTCCCACCCTATTCTCCTCCTAGTGATCCCTCCCAAACCTTGTCTGCCCCGTGTCTTTTCCTCTGACCCTCGAGCCGGGAGGATTCAAAGATGGGATGCAACCCCGCCTTCTTATGAATATGCAGCAGCAAGGGACCGGGAGAAGCAGGAGAGGAAAGCCCCGCAAGAACTTCACCCAGGTCCGCCTGCGGAGCGCAGCTTGGGCCCTCCCGTCCTCCCCACCTCCTTTCAAGAACAGCAAACAGTAGCACAGAACAGCCCTGGAAACCGAGCTGGCCACGGAGGGTGACGCGAAACTGCTCATCGCCAGGGAAAAGCGGCATTCGGAGGGCCCTCCAGAGCCGGTCTGGGCTCTGCAGGGCAGGGAGCTGGAGACTGATTCGCCGGTCCCGGGCCCAGCGGCTGGGAGGTCCCGCCCTGGCCGAGCGAAAGAGGAGGGCACAGGGCACAGGGCGCAGGGCGCAGGGCGCAGGGCACAGGGCACGGGGGCGGCACGCGGCCTGGACAGTTTCCCGTCGGCTTCTTGGTGACCTTCCTCTCACTTCCAGCTCGGAGCGGGTTGCTGGGATTCCCGCAAGGCCTCCTGCGAGCGGAAGAGATGCTGAGACAAGCAAGTGGGGTTTCTCTACCGGTCGCCACCCCTCCCGCACTTTTTGGAGAAGGTAGAGCCAAGCAGCGTTTGGCTGAAATCCTGCCCGTGGAACTTTTTTTTTTTTTTCCTGAAACGTGGGTGAGAGTTAATGAGACTCAGCGTCTCCAGATAAAAGAAGGAACGGAGCGGTCGGTGCGGTGAGGTTTGAAAAGTTTCTACGGCCCCGACAGCTTCAGGGGGCGATGCGCTGAGTCTCCAGAGCTCCTCGTCCCGTGAGCCAGCGGGTCTGATGCTTCCCTGGACACGGGTCTCTCTCAATGTCAACTCACAGCCTCTGCCCTTGGGTAGGGAATCAGGCTTCTGGGCTATCATCTGCTTAATGCTGTCATCCTCTGCTTTGGAAAATATTTGAATTGTGGTCTGATAGAAGACACGAAAAAGTAAGAATACTACTAGATTCCAAAGTAAAAAAAAAAAAAAAAGTGTTTCTTCGCTTACAAGTGGCATCTCCTGATGGAAATTTCTTATTACCATTAAAAAAAATACACAGGACCAGATTTGGAACCATGAAAACGATTTGGTCCTCAGCCTTTCAAACATCGGCCAAAAAAATTTGCGAAAGAAAAATGCATGCAGCAGGTAGCAGGCACAGTATTAAAAACTCAGACTGGCTGGTCCGATGGTAGTGGGTTATCAGAACTTAACATTAGTGTCACCAAAGTTGGTATACAACCCCCCCTGCTAAATTTGACTGGCTTAAAAAAAAAAAACTCAGTTTTACTGTTGGACTCAAAATACGTTAGAAGGGCATGACTTTCGTAAAGGATGAGAGAGAATCAACTTCATTCTATTTCAATGGTTATTTTCTTACATGTAGATATGCCAGATAATTTTGTCTTATTATCTCAAAGATTACTTGTTTCAGCAATACACTATAGGGGGAAAAATGGCAAGGGGTTTGAATGATCTTTTCCAGAGCAGTTTTTGGTAGCTACAGTAGTACTTCCATTCTACAAATTATCTATGTTAGTCATTCACTTGCATATTCATTCACCAAACATTTATTGAGGCTTTACTATGTGCTGTGTATAGTGCTAGACTTAGGAGAAGAGGGATAAGTGGTGAGAGGGACATACAAAATTGAATTAGAAAAATTCACAGTTTAGGGAGCTGGAAATGCTAGGAAGCAGTTGTAAATCACTATGATACATTCTCATCCTGAGTTGCCACCAGGACACCCCCTGCTACTGGCCAGGAGAGGTACACTGCCCACAGCTGAGCTTCGGACTTCACCTGTGTTGTGGACTTTGCTCTTTCTTTCTCTCTCCCTCTCTCTCTCTCTTTTAAGACAGTCTTGCTCTGTCACCAGGCTGGAGTGCAGTGGCACAGTCTCGGCTCACTGCAACCTCCACCTCCCGGGTTCAGAGGATTCTTCTGCCTCAGCCTCCCGAGTAGCTGGGACTTGCAGGCGCACACCATCACGCCTGGCTAATTTTTGTTTTTAGTAGAGACGGGGTTTCGCCATGTTGGCCAGGATGGTCTCGATCTCTTGACTTCGTGATTCGCCCACCTTGGCCTCCCAAAGTGCTGGGATTACCGATTTGAGCCACCGTGCCCAGCCGGCCTTTGCTGTTTCAAGGCAGGCATTATTGGATCCATTTACAACAGGAGGAGGCCAGCACTCAAAGTGCGGTAATATGCCGCATGTCTCACGGCCAGTCAGACTCCTAACCCAAAAGCCATGGCCATGACCTGCACTTCGGGACATTCCGCTGGCTGATCCCTACAACCTCACTACCTGAAGGACTATATTTTGATCATTCTTAATGGTGAGTGCAAATTTCTAAATAATAATAATGCAATTTTACTTTTGGCTGAGATGTTTCTCAAGTCACATATTTCTAAGGTTAGATATCAATCGCATTTCTGAAGAATATGTGTTTTTCCTACAGGAGTGTTCCTGTTGTCAATAACCTTTCCCCCCCCCAGGATTTCTGAGAAGTTAATGAGAAAATTAAAATTTAGTTATATATGATTTTAAGACATTTAGAGGAACTCGTATTTTACAGTATACTATTTTATAGGTTGCTATAGAATTAGATTTGTTTGCTGGGTGCAGTGGCTCACATCTGTAATCCCAACACTTTGGGAGGCCTAGGTGGGCAGATCACCTGAGGTCAGAAGTTCAAGACCAGCCTGACCAACATGGAGAAACCCCATCTCTACTAAAAATACAAAAATTAGCTGGGCATAGTGGCAGGCACCTGTAATCCCAGCTACTTGAGAGGCTGAGGCAGGACAATTGCTTGAACCCGGGAGGTAGAGGTTGCAGTGAGCTGAGATTGCACCATTGCACTCCAGCCTGGGCAACAAGAGCAAAACTCCATCTCAAAAAACAAAAAAAAAATTAGATTTGTTTAAAGCAAAACACACTACTTATCATTGAAATTTTAATTAACTTTTTAAATATTTTGTCAGATTTGTTAGTTTCCACTTGCAGTCACATTAAGTGATAGGAGAAATGTCCGTCTGGAAGGTTGTCCTAGAAAGTTCAGGTATGGACCTAGCTGGTCCTGCACAGAGATTTAGCTATGTGTGCCCCACTGCAGCCCTGAAAACCTCTTTGAACTAATTTTATAAGTGATTTCACTGTTAACATTTTATTTTTTCAAATAGATTACAGAATTCCTGAAGGCAAGAACCAGGACTTTTGTGTCTTTAGAATCCTCTTCCTAATACCAAATACAACGCTCTTCATCAATGTTAACTGGAAGAAAAAAAAATAACCTTCACCAGGCTGATGAAATCTACAGTAGAAATAATCTTTTAATATATACTATTCTGAGTCACAGAAGTTTTATTTATTGGCTGATTTTTTTTTCAAGACAGCTATACTGTAAAATGCTAGGGAGTATCTATTTTACAGGTAGATAAACTGAGCTATGGTGATGAATATATAAAGCATTTTCCACTGCATTATCTTATTGAACCTCACAACAACCATTCAGGAATTCAAATGCATTTTTTTTTTTTTTTGAGACAGAGTCTCACTCTGTTGTCCAGGCTGGGGTGCAGTAGCCTGATCTCGGCTCACCTCAACCTCTGCCTCCCAGGTTCAAGTGATTCTCCTGCCTCAACCTCTCAAGTAACTGGGTTTACAGGCCCCCTCCACCACTCCAGGCTAATTTTTGTATTTTTAGTAAAGACAGGGTTTCGCCATGTTGTTCAGGCTGGTCTCAAACTCCTGGCCTCAGGTGATCTGCCCACGTTGGCCTCCCAAAGTGCTGGAATTCCAGGCGTGAGCCACTACACCCTGCCCCATTCAAGAATTCACATCACCATTTTAAAAATACAAAATGGAGGCTGCCAGAAGCTGAGTGAGTCAGTCAGGGTCACCCAGAAAGGACAAAGTGCATCTCGTGACAGTGTGAAATATTTTTTATTCTGCCACTGCAGATCAAGTGCACATGTGAGCTTTGGGAGGCTGGGTGTCTCACCAGCCCTTGGATGCTGAGTGCAAGATGCCTCCTCTCCCTCACCTCCCCAAGGCTCTGCCTCTGTACTGGAAGAGGCTGAGCGAAACTCTTAAAAGACAAAGAGGCAGAGCAGGTGAAAGAATGAGCTGGAGAGGGGCTCCCCAGAACAAAAGGAAGTGAGGATGGGAAAGAAGAGTCAAGAGAAGTTGATCAAAAACCAGCCAATGTTCAAAAATGGGAGTGAGGGGATGAGAGAGCATGTCTTTGTTTGAGCAGCCATCACAAAATTCCACAGCGGGGGGCTTGAGCAACAGACGTTGATTGTCTCCCGGTGCTAGGGGCTGGGAGTACAAGACCAACGAGTCCACAGGGATGGTTTCTTCTGAGGCCTCACTCCTAAGCTTGCAGATGGCCACCTTCTCACTGCGTCCTCACACAGTCATCCCTGTCTGTATTGTCTGTGACCTAATCTCCTCTTATAAGGACACCAGTCATATTGGATTAGCACTCACCTATATGACCTCATTGTACCTTAATTACCTCTATCATGACCCTGTCTCCAAATATAGTCTGATTCTGCACTCCTGTTAGAACTTCATCATGTGTGAGCCCATAACAAAGAATAAAAAAGGTGACACTGGTGTATGACTTTGAAGACAAGACTTGTTGACCTGTTTCAATTGCTTTGTAATTCACATTAGTACTCTCTCCTAGCACAAATAAATGGTTGAGTGAATTGTGGCCATTTATTTTTACATGAGTATATTCTGTTGGTTATTTAAAAAAAATTCCAGAGCTGAATTCTATTTTTAGCTTCCTTTGTACTTTATTTTCACTCTCACCACTGAAGGGCCATCTTCAAACCCTGCCAAGCTTTGAGGAGGGCTGATGACAACTTCCTTTGAGGAAGCTGATGACAACTCCAGTTCCAGCTAGGGGTGACCTGTCCGTGTGCATTTATTGAGCTGTGGAGTGACTGGAGTCATATCTGCTGCCTGTGCAGCACCGCAGCACCGCAGGCCTGATGAAAATGAAATGGCAGCACTGTGCAGACAGCGAAGCATAGGTCTCAGAAGCGCCCTGGCCGCCAAGGTAAGTCAGGGTGCCCTTCTGCCTGAATGGCATTATCCATGCCTATTTCCAACAAGATACATGTGAGTTTCTCAGGCTGATTGTGAAGGGCAGCCAGTAGAATTTGAAGGTTTTCTCTGAGGCATTGAGCAACTAACAAGGTTATAGTTGAAATGGGTGGAAAAGACTCAAATTTTTTAAATATGTGGTCATAAAATAACAGGGTCCAGAGCGAAGCCGGCAGGTTTTGTGGTCAGTGCCTGGACCTTGGCTGGACTACACAGTGCCTGCTTTGCAATAGGAATCAAGACTGTGTTTCAAGTTGGCCAGAGAAGAAAGTTCTGTTGTCTTCTGCCATAGAAGTTTTGGTATTGACCAATCATCAGAGTTTCAAGGCACTTGGGTTTGTGTCCATAACTTCCTTCAATACTTCATATTCTGCCTTCAAAAGGAGGGAGAAAAGTTGTCTACCTTTTCATTTAATATCTTATTATTTGCTGAAAGAGGTGTTTGTTTGTTTGTTTGAAACAGTCTCACATTAACACCCAGGCTGGAGTACAACGGTGCAATCTCAGCTCACTACAACTTCTACCTCCCAGGTTCAAGCAATTCTCCTGCCTCAGTCTACTGAGTCGCTGGTATTACAGGTGGCTGCCACCATGCCTGGCTAATTTTTTTTGTATTTTTAGTAGAGACAGGGTTTCACCATGTTGACCAGGCTGGTCTCAAACTCCTAGCTTCAAGTGATCTGCCTGCCTCGGCTTCCCAAAGTGCTGGGATTACAGGCATGAGCCATTGTGCCCAGCCTGCTGAAAGAGTTTTAAGAGGCCTCTTCTTGACCTTTACCTGTAAGTTGGATAGAAACCGTGTGCATTGTTCTGGAAGCCTGTGTCTATCACGGCCCTGCAGCACCTGCCCTTCCCATGGTGAGTGATGGAGTTGCGGTCTGTGTCCTCACATTTCCCGCAGTCATTCCCTCTTGAGGACCAACCTCTTTACTTCTAAGTGTGAGGCCCTGGACTAAATTCTGTAGTATCCTTGCTGAAGAGCAGGGTTCCAAAACACCTGATCAGTGGAGCTTTCCCAAGGAACACGGAAAGCATTTGGAATGCACTGCTTGGAGAAGATCCAGCAGCTTTCCTTGACAGGCGCTTTCAGAAACATGTTCTTGTGTGGAACAGCTACTGTTATTCCAGCCAAAAAAAAAGGCTGTATATTTCTCAGAGCAGTGCATAGGGGATTAGAGCCAGCAGTTGGAGTTTGGTAAGTCAGCTTTGAAAGTGAGTTTAAGTCCCTGAAAAGCAGAATGGTCTATTTTTTTTTTTTTTTTTTTTTGAGATGGAGTCTTGCTCTGTCGCCCAGGCTGGAGTGTAGTGGTGCAATCTTGGCTCACTGCAACCTCTGCCTCCAAGGTTCAAGCAATTCGCCTGCCTCAGCCTCCTGAATAGCTGGGACTACAGGCGCCCACCACCATCATGCTGGGCTAATTTATGTATTCTTAGTAGAGACAGGGTTTCGCCATGTTGGCCACGCTGGTCTCGAACTTTTGACCTTGTGATCTGCCTGCCTCGGCCTCCCAAAGTACTGGGATTACATACGTAAGCCACTGTGCCCAGCCTATAATTTTATCAGCATTTTAATCAAATGCTCACCTCAGATGCATTCCCCTGAAATTAAGGAACAGAACAAGCAAACACAAATGTATAAAGAGTGAGGAAAAACGATTGTTCAGGCTGTTGATGACTTCCTCAGGCATGGGCATAGTGAAATGCCCTTCCTTCCCCTCTCCTGCTAAAGATGGTAATGACACTGAGTGGCTTGGAAGTTCACGCCACTCAACAAGTATTGATCAGTTACTTCCTGTATACTCAGTGCTGATGGGGGCACGAGATGTGTCACAACCTTTCTTCCTGAGTAGTTTATGATTCGGCTGAGGGTGAGCAGCCGTGCACACAGGGAAGCGTGGGAAAGGCTGTGTCGTGGCGCAGCCACCCAGGAATGCCTGCTGCGGGGGCTCAGCGGCCAGAGGCCCAGATCCTCCCCTGCTGTGGCTTCTTTGCTCCTGCCTGTCTCCGGCATGTTCTCATCACCCCAACTCAATCCAGCTCCCTCCCACTTTGAGCTCAGGGTCTTCCTCCAGTCCAGTGAGGATGGCTCAAGAAATCCTAACTCTGGATGTGTCTACACCAGGGTGAGTCTGGCTGTGGGGTTTCAAGCCTTATCTTCCTGGAGGAATTTCATCAGGGTCTGAAGGAAATAAAAGAGGGACTGGGCTGAAGGAGAGGAAGAGAGGGCTGTTCTTACTCTTTCTTCATTATTGATAGTAGTCATAAATGGTTGGAAAATACTAAAAGACTGTCTAAGTGACCATTTCCAGGACAGGATACGCAGGCAACGTAGGAATATAAGAATGTTGGGGCAACAGCAGGGCAGAGGAGAAAACTGCTGGTCACAACCCTAGATGGTGAGTGAAGAGAAGACAACAGCCAGTGGTCCATAGGCTGAGACGGATGGGAGAAGAGACAAACAGGGATGAGGAAGCCACCCTGGGGACGGAGTATCCCCTGGATTAGCCCCAAGTGCCCCGTTCCTCACCCTCAACCTCAGCTCTCCCCTTCATGGTATCAGCAGTGATTTGGAGCTGGAGGACTCCCCAGAAGGGAATGCAGCTGTCTCTCACTCCATCGTTCCTGGCATTTCAAGTTGGAATGACAAATTCAGTTCCAGGGTGTTAGGTTTGCAGGTGTTTTTAGCATAGTCTCACATGTACACATTAGGTGTTTGATGGCTTGGGGACCTATTCATCATATATCCATTTTCTAAGGAAAACACATGCCAAATTCCAAACAAGTGAAATATATTTTTGTTGCATGAAGCCTTTGTAACACGAAGATTAGGGCATCCAAAGAATTTTATTTGGGTGGTGAGGCACAGAACAAAATGGGCCAGAGGAGTATCAGGGGACCTGGGTGCAAGTTTTGCACAAATGCTTATCAAGCCGAATTCCCAAATACTTAGATGTCTTATGTGTAGGGTGAGGGTTTTGATTAGTTTCTAAGGTCCTCTCTGTTCTTTCTAAAAGCCAGCCTAAAATGGAAGATGTCTTCTCTAAGAATCCCAAATGTCTCTCAAGTATCAACCCCTTTTTATCCATGTATCCTCTGTGTTCCTCTGAGGCTGCAAGAATAACAGTATCTTCTCATTTTCATACACAAGGTTGGGAGGGTCTCTCTGAGAAAACTTTTAGAGGGGAGGATTTCTCAACTCTAATTTATTCTCTTTGGTTCTTTCCTTTGTGAAATAGCATTGTTTTCAGCTGCTCCTGGCTTTGATGTCTCAGCTGTAAAATCTTAGCCTTCCTTGAGCGAGTATCGGGGCCATTCAGCAGTCATTTGGCCACAGGAATGTCAGTCACTTAAGACTGTTTCTGCTGACGCATTCCATCTCAGACCCAGATGCCTGCAGTTTCCTTGGATTGGAAACATCGAGGGATCTCATTGTGCGGTGAGTCCAGCACATCCAGATTGAAGTGCCATCACTGGTCATTTTACACTATGTGGAAAATCTCGGCATGTTTCAAATTTTGATATTTCGGGTTTGTATTTTAAATGAAGTAAGGGATTGAAACCTATGCTGAACCTGTTAGTAAAATGAAACATTAATTAATTAACTTTTTTTTGAGACAGAGTCTGTTGCCCAGGCTAGAGTGCAGTGGTGTGATCTCAGATCACTGCAACATCCACCAACTGGGTTCAAGCAATTCTCGTGCCTCAGCCTCTCGAGTAGCTGGGATTATGGGTGCCCACCACCATGCCTGGCTATTTTTTGTATTTTTAGTAGAGACGGGTTTTCACCATGTTTGGCCAGGCTGGTCTGAAACTCCTGACCTCAGGTGATCCGCCCACCTCAGCCTCTCAAAGTGCTGAGATTGCAGGTGTGAGCCACCGTTCCTGGCCTAATTTATGATGAAAGTAGGTCTGTTAGTTTGTAGAATCTATCATCTTGGGGTCTTAATTAGCAGACTTCCTTTCACTGGTTGTATCTCTAGATAGCAAATGTGGCATTTTAGATAATACTATCATGTCTAGCTATTGGAATATGTATATTACCAGGAAATGAGGAGCCACAGTACTTGCAAAATACTCATATTTTTAGAGGGACAAAAGATAGCTTGAATAATATGAAAATCAACAGTTCCCCTGATGGTAGAAATATGTTCTTTGGAGAAAAGTTTAAGCATTTTTAAAGTATTATGTTTATCACAGTTAGCTCCGAGAATCTGCCTAAACAAATCATTTTTCCAACTGTGTTTATGTTTAGCCAACTTAGCCACCAAATTAAGGTGTTTTTCTTTCTCTAGAAGACCTGATTTGGCCAGTAAAAATTTGGTCATGCAATTATATGTTGACCAATTAGAAGGTAAAGCCTTGGATTTGAAAAGTTTTGTGTTTTATTTACCTTTTTTTTTTTTTCTGAGATGGATTCTCACTCTGTCGCCCAGCCTGGTGGCATGATCTCAGCTCACTGCAGCCTCTGCCTCCCGGATTCAAGTGATTCTCCTGCCTCATCCTCTTGAGTAGTTGGGACTACAGGCATGTGCCACAACACCTGGCTTTTTCTTGAATTTTTAGTAGAGACAGGGTTTCATCATGTTGACCAGGCTGGTCTTGAACTCCTGACCTCAGGTGGTCCACCCACCTCGGCCTCCCAAAGTGCTGGGATTACAGCTTTAAGCCACTACACCCGGCCTTATTTACCATTTCTAAGTGTACACTTGAGTGGCATTCAGCAGCTTCACATTGTTTTGCAACTTTCACCACCATCCATCTGCAGAACTCTTACCTTGCAAAACTGGAATTTCTTATCCATTAAACAATAACTCCCCACTCACCCTCCCTAGCCCCTGGCAACCACCATTCTACTTCCTGTCTCTCTGAATTTGACTGCTCTAGGTATCTCTTATAATTGGATTCATACAGTATTTGTCCTTTTGTGTCTGGCTTATTTCACATAACTTATTGTCCTTAAGGCCCATTTATGTTGTGGCATACGTCAGAATTTTGTTCCTTTTTAAGGCTGAGAAATATTTCATAATGTGTATGTACCACATTTTGTTTATTCATTCACCTGTTGATGGAAATTTGGATTGTTTCTACCATTTTTATTCTTTTCAATGGACACATGGTTCTATGTAATATGTTCTATGGTTATAACATATTACATAAACCAGTTCTGTATGGATAGGCTTTCAATTTTCCATGCTTCTGTGAATAACTATAAACTTAAACCATTTCACACATATACAAGCATGTTTGTCAATCAAATGTATTAACGCTGATTTGCTGAATAGGAATGTTTTGGGCATATTAAATACTGGGATGTTGATGGAATTGCCTTCTATGGAGATTATACCAATTTATGTCTCCTGTAGAGAAAATCTGTCTCCCAAGCCCTCACCAACACAGTGTGTGAACAAATTCCTTCATCTTTGCTTATCTCGTGATGGCAAATACTGTCTCAGTATAGTTTTAGTTTACATTTCTCCTATTTTGAGTGAACTCTGAATGTTTCAGGGCCACTGTATTTCTTTTACTGCAACTATCTGTTCATTTCCTTTGTTCATTTCTCAGTTGGACTGTTGGGGTTTTCCCCTCCCTCTTCTATATATTAGCTGTTGTTACAAAATGTGCTTTTCTTTGGCATCCCTAGTGGAGCCTATGGGAGTCTTTGGAGCTCTGCTGTGAAACAGGAGATTGAGAATTAGTAAAACCTGCTTTTCAACACCGTTGGTCAAATACTGGCTTGCTGACAGTAGGTTTTATTCAGGGGAAGAGTCCAGTGCGGTAGGAGGCCTTACTGAAGTGGTTCATATTCAGAAGGAAGAATATCTTTGTGAGAATATTATAAAAATCTCTATTCTCATAACTGTTTTAATGTTAAGATTTACTTATCTTTTAAATGTTGACTGCGTAAACTCCAGATAACAAATAACTTGATATGAACTGAAAAACAACCCCAAAATAGCATATGGTTAAATTTCATTTTGCTAAGCCCATGCAGCTAACTGCATACTGGAAAACTCAAACTCAACATGCCCCACTCTAAACTCATTCCTTTGACCCAGAGTAGCTTCCCAGTCCCTGAATTTTCTGTCTTGCTTTTCCAGATATCTTGCCACTCTCCTCAGCTTCCAGTACATCACCGCCACGGGCTGAATGTTTGTGTCCTCCCAGATTTCTAGATTAAAATCTGACCCCCACGGTGTCACCTGTGCCCTGTGCCTGAGCTGCTTGGGGTAGAGGAGCCCGCTGAGGAAGCAGCCAGTGGGGAAGGCGTGGAGCCAGGCTCTGGGCCTGCCTTAGGGTTGGAAGGGGGTAGACCTGCTGCCAGAAAGGCACATGGGCTCAGGGATCCCTCCGTTTTAAAAACGGGAGAGATCAGCCAGGCCCGGTGGCTCTTGCCTGTAATCCCAGCACTTTGGGAGGCCGAGGCAGGCGGATCATGAGGTCAAGAGATAGAGACCATCCTGGCCAACAAGGTGAATCCCCATGTCTCCTTAAAAAAAAAAAAAAAAAAAAAATTAGCCGGGTGTGGTGGTGCGCGCCTGTAATCCCAGATACTCGGGTGGCTGAGGCAGGAGAATCGCTTAAACCTGGGAGGCAGAGGTGGCCGTGAGCCGAGATCGCGCCACTGCACTCCAGCCTGGTCACAGAACGAGACCTAATCTGAAAAAAACAAAAACAAAGCAGGAGGGATCTTAGTCAGTTTAGATGCCAGTGAGAAGGCTAGAGTTGAGAGGAAGTAGTCAAATATACAAGGACCTGGGAAAACTCGCCGCGGGAGGTTATAATGGAGGCGAGTGGGTGAATGGTTTGGAAGGAGGCTGCGCCTCTGCGCTAAGGGGCTTAGTGTCACAGGAACAGGCTACAGGTGTGGAGATGGAGGGCGTGTTTGTCCGAGGACACCTGCTCCCTTCTCCCCACAAGGACGGTGTGAGCCAGGCCAGGTCGGGTGGGGCTCGGTGGGGTCGGAAGTTTGTAGAGAGTGGAGACTGCGTGAAGGAGGGGCCGTGGGGAGGGGAGAATGAGCTGCTGGGAAACGCAGGGGGGTGACCAGGCTGGCCGCCCTCCCGGTTGGGGTTCGTCCTCATGGATGCCCCCCCCACATGCACCCAGCACAGACACAGCAGGGCGCCGCGTTCATCCAAGTGAGTGGGGTGGGAAGCCGGAGCGGGGAGGAGGTTAGGATACTGGCAGGGATGTGAGTTAAATGACGCCCGTGGAGGGACATGAAGAAAAGGGACCCAGTGGGTTGGAGACAGTAATGGAGACAGCATGGGCGGTCGGGAGGTGAAGGAGCAGCGCTGAGGCTGAGCGAGAGGTCTGCGATCTGCGGGGAGAGGCTCGGGCGCTGACTCCATAGATTTGCAGTGATTTGGGAAGGTGAGGCCGGGGTGAGGCTGTGGGAAGGATGGTCAGACATATTTTTCCTCTATTGTAATAGTGTCTTATTTGAAGATGGAGTAACCTCTTGGCTGCCCAGTATATATGTATAATCTTCTCACACATTTAATTGTAAAAATGTTCCTACTTAATCCTAATCCAGCCACCTTCTGTGCAGTCGTAAATGTGCTGACTCCCCAACAGGAAACAATCCAAAATCACATATAGCTTCTATACTGTGAAGTGACACAATTTAACCCCTCCGAGGTCAGCTTTCCTGGGTAGTGTCAATTCTTCCATTATCTTGGATTTGATCAGGTTTGTAACTTCTCACCATTCTGCGGATTATGGGATGAATGATAAAAGTAGCTTCTCCTACCTACCCGATACGGTGAAGTGGAATAAAAATCAAACCAAAAAGGGGGGAAGAAGTGCTATACATTGATGACTGGTACAGATTATGTAGTACCATATATCTCGCTGAGCAAGCTTAGCAGGATGAATGATAGGAACAATGAGTCTCAAGCATTCTCTTTGTTGCCTCACTCCTCTAGATGTAGAATAAATTGTTGCGTCAGCCTATCTGGCTATCTCAGATCCTGAGTTAGGATCGCCTTCAGAAAAGGCACCAAAGGAGG
Organism: Cacajao melanocephalus; assembly: GCA_963573385.1. Lineage (NCBI taxonomy): Eukaryota > Metazoa > Chordata > Mammalia > Primates > Pitheciidae > Cacajao > Cacajao melanocephalus. The sequence goes on along the minus strand of CAUYLG010007082.1, from coordinate 2,201 downwards.
ATTTCCCTGCTGGTGCTTATGGTGGTGATGGCAGGCAGGTGTTGGAGGAGAGGCTAGTGAATGGCTTTGATCTTGGCACTTCAACGTTGGGGCTTGGTTCAGGGTCTACCGTAATTCTGGACAGGTACAGGTCTCTGTACAACAGGCTAGGGACTTTTCTTTGACAATAACACTTTTCTTAAAACTGTAACTAGTTTCTTAACAATTTTATTTAGGATCTTGTAGCCAATGCCAGAAATCTTGTCTTGTTCTCAGTTGGCTAAAGGAATAGCCATGGTCCTCACAACCTTTAGGTTTTTTGTTTGTTTGCTTGCTCTTTTTTAGTGTTTTGTCAAGAGGATCTTTCTATGACTCTAACTCTAAGCTGAATAGATTTTGCCTCTGGAGTAGTTAGGAGCCTTTCTTTAATCTTCCCTTGAATGTCACTCTTGTCGTTTCATTGAATTTCAGACCAGTGCATTTTACAATAGAAGAAGGCATCTTCATTTTTGTTCGTAGGATCCAGCATGGTGGTGTGGGCCTGTAGTCCCAGGTACTCAGGAGACTGAGGTGGGGAGGATTGATTGAGCCCAAGGGGTCAAGGCTGCAATAAGCCATGATCATGCCACTGCATTCCAGATTAGGCAACAGAGCTAGACCCTGACTCAAAAAAAAATTATCGCCATAATATTTATAACATTCTTTCATTATATTTTTAATTTCTACTGCAACTGTAGTTCTGCTCATCTAATTCTGAACCATACTTGTATCTTTTCTATTATTTTCTTTAAAAATATTGTTCGATGTTTTTCAAAAAATGTTTCGTCTTTGTTGATCTACTTTAGGGTATCTTTGTTTTCTGTTTTATTGCTTTCTGCTCTTATTCATATTAATTCTTAATTAAACTTTTCATGTATTTATCTGTAATTTTTTTCTTAACTTCTTACATTTAATTAAAATGGATTCTCAGCTTATTAATCCTCAGCTCCTTATCTTTTATAATCTAAGCATTTGAAGTTATAAAATTTCTCCTAAGTACAGATCAGGTTATATTTCATGTCTTAATGTAGATCATTTTTACTGTGAACATCTAATTGTTTTCTAATATCCTTTACTCATTTATTCTCTGATCCATGAAAAGGTGTATTTTTTCAAATGTTCAAGTGTATGGAGTGATTTTAATTATCTTTTTATTACTAATTTCTAGTGTAGTTGTGTTGTGGTAAGAGAACACATTCAGTGAGCAACTATGTTTTGAAATGTGTCAAGACTTACTTCACAGTCTAGGATGTAGTCAATATTCACAAATGTTTCAAAAGAACATGGATTCTCTAGTTGTTTGGTACAGGGTTATAATAAGTGGCCAAATGTGTTGCTGAAGTCATTATTCTGACCAGTTTTCTGCCTACTTGATCTATCAGTTATCAAAAAATGTCTAGGAAACACACCTCGCTGCCTTGCTGTGGGTGTATCCATCTCCCTTTATGGTTCTCAGCCCATTCTTGAGCCACAGAATGGAAAGCTCTTGGCCTCCAGGGATCAGTAGCTGCATCTGGGGGTTTCCGGCCTCCCTTCCTTACGAGGCTTCCCTACCTGTTAGACACAGGAAATGAAAACATGCCACCAAAACAAAATAAACAAAAATCAGGAAGCAACTCTTTAGAAAGACTCCAGTGGCCCTAATGTTGCCACTACCAGACAGTCACAGTGGGATTAGCCTAATTCAGCCTCATGAGAGATGAAAGGAATAGAGATTTTCTGAGTAAAGGGCTCAGAAATCAGATCAGAGTCAGAATAACACATGAGCTTTTCAGAAGGCAGCTGCCCAAACCTAGCAAGGAATTTTTCACTTGTTTACAAACCGTAGAAAGAAATAGGGGCCTCTCATTGATCTCTCCATGAGACAGTCACACACAGGCACACACATAACACCATCATTTTCACCAGTTTAATTTCTACAACTTGAAAAGGCTGGAAATAAAATTGATCCTGAAGAAATAACAACCAACAGAATTCACTTTAAATGCAAAGGAACAACAAAATTTATTGACTGAATTTAACACAGCAGTTAAAATGGCAGTGTTGTAGTTTCATTTTCAGATGTTTGAATGGAACATGAAAAGTGCTATTAGTCCAAGCTTCTTACATTCATTAAAAGAGTGACTATCAAAAACAGCAACATGCACAATGGTACATATGCACAAAATGGAATCATATCAACA
>CAUYLG010007081.1:0-13442 GCA_963573385.1 Cacajao melanocephalus | reverse complement strand
TTGGAGACAGTCATTATACTTGTAAAAGGATCTGTTCAAGTGTGCGCAAACCCTATTGTGAATGGTTCATTCGAAGGATTTAGGTTTCGAGCTCCTTATGAGAATATACTGCCTGATGAACAGTTTTATCTTGAAACCACTACCCCCTCACCCCCAGTCTGTGGAAAAATTGTCTTCCATGAAACCTGTCCCTGGTTCCTAAAAGATGAGGGACCACTGATGTAAGCCATGTCCCTAACAGCTTAAGCTAGGTCAAGTTGAATTTCTATCACTTGCAAATCAACACAGTCTTTGACTAATTCAGAAGATAACAGGAAGTCTTGAAAGAAATAAATGGTTAGAAAATTGTCTTTTTTTTTTCGATGATCAAAGGAAATTACTCATTACGATTTTACTTTTGTATTATCTCCTGAAAAAATGACCTTCAAATTAACAAAGCTCAGAAGTGTGGGGCTGTCGCATTCTATATTCTAAAGCATGGTGTCTTGGTGTGTGTGCTGAGTACTTTGAACTGAAGGAGATTGGAAGGGTCTTAGAGGTGAGAAGCTCTCTCCAACCTTTTCCCTCTCTTCTTTTGTGTTCCCCCATATTTCTTTCTTTGAAGGACTTCCATTGTAGAAGTTAGAACTCTTTTCCTGAAAAGTAAGCCATAGAATCTGGGAAAGTCACTCCTTGACCTCCTCTGCTTCCCCCTGAAGGTCCTCATGTGAACAGTGTCCTTGTCCATACCCAGGGGGATGAAATGCCATACAGAGATACAAGGAAAAATCTGAAAACACAGGCCTTGGGTAGTCCTCCACGTTTAATACTATCAGATCTTACTCGTTTTTTTCTTAAACTGGATCCAATTGTTCCATAGAACAGATGTATAGTTTTTTTTTTAGATAGAAACTGACCCTCACTCGTATTAAAAGTTGAAACTTATATTTGTCTTATCTGAGTTCCTTTCGCAGGAAACTGACCTTTAGGCAAGGAACTGAAACTCATCAGATCACTTCATCCAGACAATGAGACTCCAGACTCTTCATCCGTCATGATTGCTTCCTTACCACTCCATAATTTCCATTTTCCCACACTTTGCTACATTCTTTTCCCACTATACAAATCCTCAATTTTAGTTGGTTGAAAGACAAGATTTGAAACTGATGTCTCATCTCTCCAGCTGATGACATCTGAATAAAAATTATTCCCTGGCAATATGTGTTGTCTCAGTGATCAGCTTTCTGTGCATCAAGCAATGGGACCTAGAGCAAATCCCTGGTGTTTTGGTGGCATTTCGTTTAATCATATTTCTCCACAACTAATCACTTCTTTCATCAGACTTTGCTTAAAAGTACACAGTTCCCCCTGGGTCTTTGGGGTTAAATCTCTAAAGAACATAAAACTTTATTAAATAAAAGTGTTACACTTTTCTCTTATTAATCTTTTTAGTATAATGGTATCAACCATAAACCTTGCACTGGGTGAAGAAAATATATTACTTTTTCTTGTCCCTACTGAAGTGTTTAAAACCCAAAGTAGTCAGGTGAAAATGAGACAATATGTAGTTGCTTTAGAATGCACATCAGGACTCTGAGTAATAGTAGACCTGCTCTGTGCCATCACCAGGAGCATTCTTTGAAGAATCCCAGAGCAGGAAGAAGAACCTTGGCCATCACTCAACTCTTACACTTGGCTGTGGGAAAGGAGATTATAGACATTTCAGAGAAAAACTGGGCATGTTTGTATGGTCAGAAACTCTAAACCCTTTCTAAAAGGGGCTACATCTCAGGAAAGATTAGAAACTCTAAAATAGATCAATTGTGTGTCTATGTTCTAAAATATTTCAATGGAGAGAAGAAGAGAGTTTGATGTTAAACTAAAAGATCATTTCTAGGTGGGCCCAGTGGCTCATGCCTGTAATTCCAGCACTTTGCAAAGCCAAGATGGACAGATGGCATGAGTCCAGGAGTTCAAGACCAGCTGAGGTAACGTGACAAAACCCCATCTCCAAAACACAAAATTTAGCCAGGCATAATGGTGCATGCCTTTAGTCTTAGCTACTCAGGAGGCTAAGGCAGGAAGATCATTTGAGCCTGGGAGGCACAGTTTGCAGTGAGCCAAGATCACACTACTATACTCCAGCCTGGGCAACAGAACAAGACCCTGTATCAAAAAAGAAAAAAAAAAGATTATTTCCAGGCACAGATCACCTTGTCATTTTTGTTAAATATTTTAATCATTAATCTAGGTGAAGTTATGAGAGATGTACATATCAAGTTTGTAGATGGCAGATGGTTGACCTCTATCAGCATCTCGGAGGACAAAATCAGGATTCAAGCTAAGTCAGTATTAGGGGCACTAATTAACAAGACGACATTCCAAATCCATTTCCCACCACCCTCAATCCCCTAAATCATATTCTCATGATCCCTCATTTGTATGACTACAATAATCTCTAATCTCTCTCCACACTTTCTATGATCTAAATTTTTATGCCTTACCCTTCTGTAGTGCCAGAAAGTTCTTTATAAAATACAAACATAATTATGATTCACCCATGATTTAAAACCTTCTACTGTGCCATCGTTCCCTATACGATAAAATCTCAAGCCCTTAGCATGGTGCTGTAAGGGAAAAGAAATATATTTTCATCACCCATCATTAGGCTGAAGCCCTTATAACAAAAGGCAGATTAACAAGAGAAAAGCATAAAAATTTATTTTATACAAGTTTTATGTGTCAGGGGAAACTCTGAAAATGGAGACCTGAAGAAACAAGAGAAACCTGTGTATGGTTGTGCTGGGTTTGATGAAAAAGTGGATCGTCATGAAGAAAAATGATTGGATAAGAAAGTATGACCTAATGTTAATAACTGGGAGTAACTTAGTGTAAAAAGCTTTCACTCTGCCCAATGAAGTTTCACTGAAATGACTGACAATTGACAAATTAATAGAGAAAAAGCATTAATGTGCATAGGTATACAGGAGTACTGAAAATATGAGACTCAATAAAAGGCCAGATTGTTGAGGCTTAAATATGCTATAAAGCAGAGGGAAATTGGGGGATGTAGGCAATTGAAAGGAGTAGAAAATTGTTTTCAGTGGAAATGAATAAGCCTAAAGAATAATGGCCTGGGACAAAGTTCCTCTGATCTCTGGGAAAGGGGGTGATAAGGTGAAGGGCAGAACTTCACTGTGAACAAAGGTTATTTTATTATGCAGATAAAGTCTCCCAGGTAATCTCTCTCAGAGCCACCCTTAGAAGAATAGAAGAAATGTTTACCTGGATGTGGTGACAGACTTTTATTTTGTAAATGGAAGGAAAATCCATTTATCTTTCTCTGCTGCTGAACTTTTCCTGATTATTTATTAAAATTCTGAGGAAAGGAGTAAACAATTACTTTTTTTTGTTTTTTGTTTGCTTGTTTTGTTTTGGAAAGAAATTTCCATCTTTAGATAAGGAAGTTCCAGAGGGATTTCCTTTCTGTGCCTTGGGTGGTGAAGAACAAGAGATTAGAAAGTTTTTGGTTCTAAGGCCACTTTTATGGCCTTCCTATTTTACCTTAAAATATTTAGCATGTTTGCTGGGCATGGTGGCTCATACCTGTAATCCCACACTTTGGAAGGCCAAGGCAGGTGGATCACCTGAGGTCAGGAGTTCGAGACTAACATGGCCACCATGGTGAAACCCCATCTCTCCTAAAAATACAAGAAATTAGCCAGGTGTGGTGGCACACACTTGTAATCCCAGCTATTTGGGAGGCTGAGACATGAGAATTGTTTGAACCCAGGGGGCAGAGGTTGTGGTGAGCTAAGATCACATCACTGCTGTCCAGCCTGGGCAACAGAGTGAGACTCTGTCCCAAAAATAAATATATAAATAAATAAATAAATAAATAAATAAAGTATTCAGCATGTCAAAGCACCAAACTTTTGAGATATTATATTCTGAGTCCCAACATTAGCAAGACTTCTTCATTCACAATACAAGTTCAGCCTCTCTGTGTCCCTGTGCCTTCAGAGATAAGAATCTTTCTTTATTCTAAGTTTAAGGAGGGCACCTCTATAATGATCTTCTGATCTACTTCGGAGAAGAAGGGTGAGGAGGAAGTGCAGATGACCTTCCTGATTCTGCTGTTTTCTTAAATGCCAATGTGCCATCATTTGGGGTATATATCCACTGTCATGTCTGCAATGTCTCCCTCTGTGTAGACATCCAAACAGCTCTCTGGCATTCCTTAAACTGAATCAGGCTCTTCTACCCCCTGGTCTTCACACATACTGTTTCTGTAGCCCACAGTGTCTGCATATCCCTCTCCACCTGGAAAATCCATTTATCCTCCAGGATAAGACTGGATGTCCCTGATAGTTGGCCATTCCCTCCTCTCTGCTTTCTGAGTATTTTTCATTAGTCCATATTTTTAATACTTACCTATGTTATATCTATTTTTCTGCCTCTCCCTTGAACTGAATAATGAGTTATTTCAGGACAAGGATGAGGTGATTTTTGTCCAACTGAGGAGCTAGACAACCTAGATTTCATTTCTCTCTTTTCTACTTTTTCTTTGGCTTCGGTCAAACTACCTAACTGCTCTTTGACTCAGCCAGGACAATAATAGTGTCTAATTCATAGGATTATGGAATGGATCGAATGAGGTAATATGTATCCAATTTTGTCGGCAAGCCTTCAAATCTTTCTGTCTTATTCTTTTAACCAGAGCTTCTTTGAATCTTTTCTTTGTTTCTGTTTTGTGGGAGCTGGGAAGGTGCTAGTGACCAACAGCCCCTAGGATACCAGTGAGAGAGCAGAGAGCAAGAGAGACTTACAGAAAATTTAAGAGTAAAGATTTCGGCGTATAGCCTTATGATGGATGAATAAATAATGAAAGAATAAAATTTAAAAATATCTAATAGGTGAATGTATGAAGACAAGAACAAGATGAAAATGATCTGAATTTGAAAAAGCCTGAGGCATAAATGATTCAAGTTTCAGGATACATAACAAATTAATATACAGACATCACTTCAAAATCACGACACCTTGAGTATAGAATGGAATTCATTATTTTACTTTATAATAGAATTAAAAGTTCAGGTTTATTGAGCACTTATTACACATAGCATCATTCCCAATGCTCTGTTTCTATTATCTCATTAAATCTTTACAACTCTGTTACAGATGAAGAAACAGCATTAAGAAGTTAAGTAAATTGCTCAAATTCAGACAAGTGATGAGAGTCAAAGCTGCGATCTGAACCAAAGTACATGAGGCTCTTTTATACTAGTTACAGTTCAAATATGTATAAATCATGTAATCATTCAGAAATCTCAAGTGCTTGAGAAAAGGCACAACTATTAATGATTAGGTGCCAGACCAAAACCATGCATTCTCAGGCTTTCAATGTGACTCCAAAATGAAGGAATTTACTTCCAAAATTCTATGGTTAAATCTCTTGAATATCAGTAGTCAGATGTGCTTAGAATTTTTCAATATGCATTGTGTATAATAGAGGAGGAAGGGGAGGTGAAAGACAAGAAAAAGAGAGGAATGGGAAGGATTTATATAAAACAATTCTGAGTCAATGGCTGCTTCCAATCAGGCACAGTAATTCCAGTGAGCCTCAAGCAAGGCTGCAGCCATTAAAGCTGTAGTTATTTCATTTCACCATTTCTCTTCAACACATACATGTGGAGCATTTATTAAGTGTGGCTGCACTACATGCTGCTGATTTAGTAGCATAAACAATCTCAGCAACTCGGAGGAAAAGAGACACACAAACCACCAACCATGTAACACTCTGCCAAGTGCTGTGATGGAGGAACAGGAAGGAGAAGAGCAACCAAAGCAACCTGTGTCTAGGGGAAATGTTCCTGAAGGAGGTGATTCTAGAGCTAAGCCTTTAACTATCTCCTGTTCCTCTTCCTAGTTAAACAGGTTAGATTTAAGGCTCTTGGTGTATTTCTGTAGAACTAAGCAACCCTTAGAGGAAAACAGTTAAACTTTGGCTTTCTTAGTTGTTTTTTTGAAAGCCACCCTCATACCCTACAATTTTGTCCCAAATCAAATAGCCTACCAACAACTGCTGACTGAGAAGTCTGGGGAAGGGGAAAGAGAGCTGCTTTCCCTTTAACCTTGAGGTGGGCCTAACACCACTCATATTTCTTACCCTCCTTCTCTCCTCCCCATATCCCACCTATGGTTCAATGCTGCAAGAGTCTGGGCTCAGAGTCTTTAAAACTAGCAGGGGCACATGATAAAAAGAAAGCTGCTTTCTCTTTTACCTTGAAGTATTTGTCCCCTGGGACAGAGCACAGTTTGTGCAACTCTGGTAGCATTACCCTGTGACACTCTTTTGAGGTTCACTTCCCTTCTTTCCTCTGGGAGGAATGTCTTCTGCCTTTGGTACTATAGTTCATCTTCCCATTCTTTTACTTAGACCATTTGTACAGATATCTCTAACTCTGTACACCAGAAGAGAGCCCATGGTAACCAGTTTTGCTCTTCTTCTGCCACTCCTCTCTCCTTGCATCTTGTGGCAGGCAGAGTCCTCTTGTACTTCAAGAAAACAAAATGATTTTGTCTGCTTTTAAAGCAGGTCCATACCAAGTAATAGAGGCACTTTAGCCTCCACTTGATGGTAAGGCCTGATCATGGTAATCTGTCAGATAGTGCCTAAAAATGACCTCTGAAGAGCATTGACCCATTTGAGTACCTGGTCTCAGTGTCATTTTTAAGTCCAGTGAGCATTGTGATGGTTGTTCTCAGATTGTAGTTTCTTATGTTTTAAGTTTGAAGTTGATTTTCAGAATCTTCTTAGACAAGAACTGCATGTTTTTCCTGTGTGGATCTGCTTTGTTTGGCTGCTGGGATAGATAAGCATGGGCCTAAAAAATGTGTTCCTCCCAGTTTTCTTGCTTTTCCTATTGTACTCTGAATTGCCCTCCCTACCTCCCTCAGTGTCTTCCTCTTACCTTCCTTTTTCTCTACCAGGCCATTTTTCAAATTTACATCAAAGATACCTCAAGTGTTGGTATCTGAGAATATCTGTCACTCCTATCTGAGAAGTGACATTTTATGTTTTTGAAACAGTTTCACTCTTGTTGCCCAGGCTGGAGTGCAGTGGTGCAATCTCGGCTCACTGCAACCTCCACCTCCCAGTTTCAAACCATTCTCCTGCCTCAGCCTCCCGAGTAGCTGGAATTACAGGTGCCCACCATCATGCCCAGCTAATTTTTGTAATTTTAGTAGAGACGGGGTTTCACCATGTTGACCGGGCTCATCTCAAACTCCTGATCTTGAGCAATCCACCCACCTCAGCCTCCCACTGTGCTGGGACTACAGGCATGAGCCACTACACACAGCCATGACCTTTTATTTTTAAGATGACTACAGATCTATTTTTAGATATGTTTTCAGTACAATTTTTAACAGAAACTTTTTAATTAAACATCTTCCAGTGTTAGGAAGGTGAGAAATGTTCATAGGCGAGTCTGCTGTTCTATGTCACCATCTTTTGTCTCCCCTAGACCTCCAGGGGTTCTTTCCTTTCCCCTCTAGTTCTGGGGCATGCATGTTTGGAGTTTGTAGTGGGTGGTCTGTAAAACTGGACCATTCTGCCTTGCTATGGGTTGTTCATGAAGGCCTCATTCTTTTCTCTGACCCTTTAGTTTTTGCATTCACCCTCCTTCCCACCTACTTCTCCTGGGACTATTGACAGGCATAATAATCCCAGGCTCATGACTCCCCTCATAGAAAGACTAAAGCATCCATCCCCTCAGAGTTAAGTAGCCACCGGTGTCCTGGAAATCTCTGGTTGGATTTGGTGCCCTGAACTTTCTTATTAAGAAATCAGATCCCAGGGTGAGATTAACAAGCCATTTGGCCAAGAAAGAAACCTGTTTGTTTTTCTTTTGAGCTATGAAAAGACCCGGACTGTGAACACATTTTAGAAAGAAGAGAGGATGTCTGCAGAACTTTGTTCTTGTTCCGCCACAAAAATGTGAATAGTTTACAGTGAAAATCTTTTGTGGTGGTTGGTGTCTCTCAGGAATAAGCTGGATCACCAATGTTTTGGGGATGCTTTGAGTCTCAAAAATTGATAATCAGAAAAATATTTTTTGTTTGTTTAATGTATTCCTGCTCTGATTTTAATTAAACTTCAAATCTCGTTTCACATATTCTTCAAAAAACCTAAAAAAAAAAAAAAAGAAAGAAAGAAAAAGAATGTGATGATGGAGAGAAGAGATGAAAGAGTTGGGGAATTTTTCTTTCTTTCTTTCTTTCTTTTTTTGACACTGAATCTCCCTGTGTCACCCAGGCTGGAGTGCAGTAGTGTGATCTCACTGCAACCTTCACCTGCCTAGTTCAAGTGAATCTCCTGCCTCATCCTCCCTAGTAGCTGAGATTACAAGTGCCTGCCACCATGCCTGGCTAATTTTTTTGTAGTATTAGTAGAGATGGAGTTTCACCATGTTGGCCAGGCTGGTCTTGAACTACTTAAATCAGGTTTTTCCACCTGCCTCAGCCTCCCAAAGTGCTAGGATTACAGGCATAAGGCACCGCGCCCAGCAAGAGTTGGGGAATTATTTTCAAGGTGAGGGAAATAGTTTGAGCAAGCTTCTGAACATTTGCTCAAACTATTTCTCTCACCTTGAAAGTAATTCCCCAACTCTTGCCTAACTCCCACAAGCCCAACTAAGACATTGAATGCATGACATTCCCTCAGGCAGTTGAATTAGTTCCAAATGTGACTATGACTCAATTTGTTGCAATAAAACATAAGGGAGCATTTCACGGGGCTAATTAGGGAGAAAATGAGAGAGCTAGTAGAGAAGACAGGCTTCCTCTAGTCTACACAGGATGTGGATGTGAATTCTGGAACTGCAGCAGCTACTTTGCCATTATGAGAAGACCTGGCTTGAGATTGAAGCCAATATACTGAGAAGAGCAGAGCTGAGAGGATCATCACAGAAAAATAGATCTGACTGAAGTTCTTTCTTCTGGAGAGTAGGACTTTGTTATAAGAACACTCTGGGCTTGTTTCACAAAGGTTACTCTTCCCCTCCCTCTGCATTATTAGGAGAACCTGGTGGGTATCCTGAAGGGCAAGCCTATAAAAGTGAGACTAAAGCCTCCAAGTGTTTCTTACTCTCAAGGCAATCCACACTCAGCCTTTAGCAATTCACCAAAATTACCATTTAATGTGCATCCATCTGTTTTCGCCTCTAGCTGCTTCTGCTCCAGGTAAGTAGACCTCTCCTGTAGTGTTCTGAATATGACTGTCTCAACAGATTTCAGGGTGGCTGTCTTCTTTGCAACCTCAGTTCTCTGATGCGTCCAAGCAAACTCATTTGTTTTTAATCTGTTTAGCTTTTTCTTGTAGTAAGGATGAATTGACAACTGACAAGCATTCTTTAATCTTAAATGGCTAAACTTTACTCAGCCATCTGAACCTTCACCCATCTGTGTACTTCCTGGTAAAAATCCAGTTTTAGCTGTTGTATTGAACCGAGCATAGAAAGTCAACCCCAAGACAAAAGTAGGCCAAATTGCAGGGTCTTTATTGCCGGCGACCATGGAGGACTCATGTCTCTCCAACCCGTGGCCCCAGAGGGAGGGTGTCAATACCTTTTTATACCTTCCTCCCGGGTAAGGGTATGTGGCGGGGGTGGGGGTGAAGGGATTCAGATATTTAGGGGATTCCATAAATCATCTCCCTGGCAGAGGAGAGTGTGGGTCTCCGGACATTCCAAGGGCTAGAAGACACATTGTGGATATATTGTCACTTCGATTGTTACCTAAGTGGCTTACAGAAGTCAAGATAAGCCTTAGTTTGCACATCATCTGGGTTGTAGTGGAAATAATAGATCTTAGTTATTTATTACAGGGCGCAGGGGCCATGATGGAATTAGCTTGGGCTGTTTATCCTAGTCACTACCGGTAAGCAAAGGCTAGCAATTTTGGCAGTTACTGATAAGGAAAGTATGCAGCCTTACCTAGTTTGCAGAGCAAGGCTGGCAGTTTTATTTACAGAAGCAAGGCCAGCAGTTATTGTGTGGAGAATGGGGCAGCCCTTACAACTTATTTTAAAACACAACTTTGTCTTTTATAAAATAGTGTTGTTCAGGCTCTAACTTTAGGCCAGCTATAGCACAGCAGGGTTTGCGTGGCTTTGCACCCAACTTATACATGCAGTTGGGATTATTGCCAGCAGCGGATAGTTAGTTCACTTAATTGAACTTAAAGAATACCTCCTTAGCATTGGACTGGCCTTGAAGAGTCAAAAACTATTTGCATTTCAATGGGAAAAACCCAAAAGCAGGTGTAACCACTCAATACACCTGGGCCCAGCTTCCCAGGGGCTCAGAAATTCTCTCATCATCGTTGGGGAGGCATCAGCCTGTGACCATCCCCCAGAAGCTTCTTGCTTGCATGCTGCCCCCGTATTCTAATAACCTTCTATTGGGACACCCCACAGCAGTTGAGTGCGCAAACAAATGCCTTACTTTGGCACGTGGAGGACTGTGGGTATAAAGTGTCTAAAAGAAAAGCCCTGATTTGCCAAAAAGCAAATGCAATATCTAAAGCTCACCGTCTGGAAGGGGGAACGCAACCTAAAAGCAGAAAGAAAGCTGCTTGCAAAGTAACAGAACCTGAAACTAAAAAGCAGGTAAAAAAGCTCCTGGAAGCAATAAGTTTTGTAAATCGTAAATTTCCAAACTTTGCGGTACTGGCCAAACCCTTACACAAAGTAACAAAAAGAGAAGAGAAAAAAACAAAACACCCTTCAAATAAAGCAAAAGCTAAAAAAAGTAAAACTTCTGTCAACCCTAGCTTTAAAGTTAGCCAATTTTAATACAGCCTTTTCATGCTGTCAAAAAAAAAAAAAAGAAGAAGAAGTAGAAGAAGAAGAAAAATCACAATCAAAGATACTAGCCTCGACTCTGGGAAGAATTTAAATATCAAAGCACCCCACACAGCGGTGACTCTAATAAATACCAAAAAAACCTCATTATCAAGCCTGCCAAATACCAGAGCCTGCTATGTGCAGCAGCAGTTTAGGTCAACAGTCACTTAAAAAAATGCTAGGCCGGTACTTTTACATCTTACACTTATCAGCCTTAACTAAAACTGTAGCACAGCAATGCATTCATTACATGTCGGCAACACAACGTAAGGCAGGGTCTCAACTATTCTCCATGGCATTCAAGCTTATAGAACAGCTCTGTTTAAAGATCTCCGGGTAAACTTTACTAAAATGTCCAAGTGTGGGGGACATAAGTATTTGTTGGTCCTGGTGTGCACATATTCTAGGTGGAACTAAAAAGGCCCATGAAGTAATCCGTGTGCTGCTTCAAAAATCTTATCCCTAGGTTTAAACTGCCACTGCGCATCAGATCAAACAACGGACCAGCATTTGTGGAGAATTTAGTCCAAAAAACAGCAACAGCCTTAAGTATCACCTAGAAACTGCACGCTGCCTACTGACCTCAGAGTTCCAAAAAAGAGAAAAAATGAATCAGACCATCAAAAACAGCTTAGGAAAAGTGTGTCAGAAAACAAGATTAAAGTAGGTGCAGGCACTTCCCTTGGTGTTATTCAAAATTAAAGGCACCCCCTTTAGAAAAAACAGAATATTCCCCCATAAAGTCTTATACCATAAGCCCCCTCCCCTACTCTGGGCACTCCGAGGAACTTCTCATAAGTGGGGAGAGATTAAGTTAAAATGCTCATTACTAGCCCTAGGGAAAATTGCGTAGAATAATTCAACCTAAATAAATAACAAATGTTCTGTAAGCCTTTTTCTCCCCAGTTCACCCTTTCTCACTAGGTAATCGTGTAAATAAAGGACAAAAGTACAGTCCCTCTAAAGCCACAAAGTAAAGAACCTCAAACCTAATCCTAACCAATCCCACAGCTGTGAAGGTAAAGGAAATCCCAGACTAAATCCACCACAGCCGTGTAAAAAAACCAGCAATACCTAAAACAGACCAAGGCAAGGACTGCAAAATCACCTTAAAAAAGACAACAAGCCTTGCTCCAGCCACATCGCAAAAGCTGGCTGGTCCATGCGTGGCCAAAGCATAAAAAAATTCATCGTGAAACTTGTTCTTCTTAATATTTAAACTTGTACAGTGGGAGCATTAACTCATTTTTTAAAATGCCCTCAGTATGTACACCAAGTAGGGCATAAAAGTTACTGCCATTCTTTTGTCCTACAGTTCTTATAAATGTACAGGGACACAGAAGGGAACCTGTTTATATCATAGTACTCAATATAAGGTGTGTAATCCATAAGATGAACAGGTAGCTGTGTCATAGGCATCATTAAGCCCTCTTTCTTCCTATTATCTGTTAAAATAGGTGGGCTGTTAATGTATTCAGTCTACTCCGCTAAAGAAAAAAACCTAAAGATAAGAGAATGGACAAATAATAAGTGGCCACCAAAAAAAAAACTATTAAGTATTATGGGCCAGCCACATGGGCAAAGAATAGCTCATGGAAATACCAGACCCCTATTTACATGCTTAACCAGATCATCCGATTGCAGGCTGTTTTAAAAATACTGACTAATGAAATGGGCAAAGCTCTGTCCCTTTTAGCTCAACAACAACAACAAAAAAAACTCAAATAAAAAACGTAATTTATCAAAACGGGCTTGCTCTTAGTTATTTACTAGCAGCCAAAGAAGGAGTCTGTAGAAAATTCAATCTAACTAACTGCTGTCTGCACATAAATAACCAGGGGCAAGCAGTGGAGAATTTCTGCAAGACATAACCAAGCTGGCACATGTACCTGTACAGGTATGGCATAGATTTAACCCTAAGTCCTTATTCAAAGGTTGGTACTCATCCTTGGGAGGATTCAAAACCCTCATCATAAGTGTTATAATAATAATAGGTGTCTGTTTGTTGCTCCCTAGTCTACTCCCCCTGTTCCTTCAGATAATTAGGGGCTTCATCATTACTGTAGTTAGCCAAAGAATAACATCAGAAGTATATTATATAAAACATTATCAGTTGGTTTCTTCAAAAAGTCTGGAAAGTAAGAACAAAAGTGAGACCTCTCACTAATTATAAAATGGTGAGGGTTTCAAAGAGGGGGATGAAAAGGGAGACCCAGGCTGCTCAGATCAACTTCCCCTTTGACTATCATGCTGCATTTCAATAGAAGAAAAGGTTGACCGACTGGCACCTCCGGTTTTACCTTCTTATAGGTGACAGGCTAGGCCTTGGGGAAACTCTCCAGAAAGCACTATTTTTACTTAAAACAAGATCAAACCAAAACCTTTTCACATGTGAGTCCTAAAACTGTAAACTGGAACCCTTTCATATGTGATTCCTGAAACTGTAAACAGAGACCTTTTCACATGTGAGTCCTAAAACTGTAAACCGGAACCCTTTCATATGTGATTCCTGCAACTGTAAACCAAAACCTTTTCACATGTGAGTCCTAAAACT
>CAUYLG010007080.1:0-41969 GCA_963573385.1 Cacajao melanocephalus | reverse complement strand
ATTCTTCCTAACCATGAGCATGGAATGTTTTTCCATCCGTTTGTGTCCTCTCTTATTTCATTGAGCAGTGGTTTGTAGTTCTCCTTGAAGAGGTCCTTTACATCCTTTGTTAGTTGTATTCCTAGGTATTTTATTCTCTTGGTAGCAATTGTGAATGGTAGTTTGCTCTTGATTTGGCTGTTTGTCTGTTATTGGTATATAGGAATGCTTGTGATTTCTGCACACTGATTTTGTATCCTGAGACTTTGCTGAAGTTGCTTATCAGTTTGAGAAGATTTTGGGCTGAGACGGTGGGGTCTTCTAGATATTCAATCATGTCATCTGCAAATAGAGACAGTTTGACTTCCTCCTTTCCTAACTGAATACTATTTCTTTTTCTTGCCTGATTGCTCTGGCTAGAACTTCCAATACTATATTGAATAGGAGCGGTGAGAGAGGGCATCCTTGTCTAGTTCCTGATTTCAAAGGGAATTCTTCCAGATTTTGCCTGTTCAGTATGATATTGGCTGTAGGTTTGTCATATATAGCTTTTATCATTTTATGATACATTCCGTCAATACCTAGTTTATTGAGAGTTTTTAGAATGAAGTGCCGTTAAATTTTGTCGAAGGCCTTCTCTGCATCTATTGAGATAATCATGTGGTTTTTGTCTTTGGTTCCGTTTATGTGATGGATTACATTTATGGATTTGCATATGTTGAACCAGCCCTGCATCCCTGGGATGAAGCCTACTTGATCGTGATGGATAAGCTTCTTGATGTGCTGTTGCAATCTGTTTGCCAGTATTTTATTAAAGTTTTTTGTGTCAATGTTCATCCTGGATATTGGCCTGAAGTTTTCTTTTTTAGTTGAGGCTCTGCTTGGTTTTGGTATCAGGATGACGTTGGTCTCATAAAATGAGTTAGGGAGGATTCCCTCCTTTTGTATTGTTTGCTACAGTTTCAGAAGGAATGGAACCAGCTCCTCTTTGTACATCTAGTATAATTCGGCTGTGAACCTGTCTGGACCTGGACTTTTTTTGGTTGGTAGGCTATTGATTGCTGCTTCTACTTCAGCCCTTGTTATTGGTCTATTTAGGGTTCCAACTTCCTCCTGGTTTTGTCTTGGTAGAGTACAAGTGTCTAGGAATTTATCCATTTCTTCCTGGTTTACTGCTTTATGTGCATAGAGCTGTTTGTAGTAATCTCTGATGGTAGTTTGTATTTCTGTGGGATGAGTGGTGATATCCCCTTTATCTTTTTTTATTGCATCTATTTGATTCTTCTTTTTTATTAATCTGGCTAGCGGTCTGTTTTGTTGATCTTTTCAAAAAACTAGCTCCTGGATTTACTGATTTTTTTTTTTTGAAGGGTTTTTTGTTTCTCTGTCTCCTTCAGTTCACTCATTGTTTTTTTGTGCCCGTAAGTTTGGCACATTTCTGTTAACCTCTCCCCTACCTTTATTTGCTATGTTTAGTTTGCTTTTAAGCCCACTTACAGAAGGTACTTTTTTTTTTCAATTTCAGAGATTGTAATTTTTTACCTCCGGGTTGTCTGTTTCTACTTTAGAGATTCCACTAATATACTGTAGTTCTATGTATTTTCATCCATTTGAAATTTTTTGTTTTAACATATCTGTGATAATTCCGAAACTGCCCCTATAAACTTTATAAAATTAATCAGGAAAGAAGGGAGGGGGATAAATGAAAAACCACGCTTATAGCATGTTCAGCGTTAATCATTAAGTTTACTCTCACACCTGCTTCTTTATAGTTCATTGGCGTCTACTGTCTTAGAATTATGTAGACCCTGTGTATTAGTCTGTTCTTATGCAGCTAATAAGGACATACCCGAGACTAGGTAATTTGTAAAGGAAAGAGGTTTAATGGAGTTATAGACCCACATGGCTGGAGAGGCCTCACGATCATGGCCTAAAACGAAGGAAGAGCAAAGGGATATTTTATATGGTGGTAGGCAAGAGAGCGTGTACAGGGGAACTGCCCTTTTATAAAATCATACCTTCTCATGAGACTTATTCGCTATCATGAGAACAGCACGGGAAAAACTCGCCCCCATGATTCAGTTACCTCCTACTGGGTGCTTTCCATGACAAGTGGGGATTATTACAATTCAAGGTGAGATTTGGGTGGGGACACAGAGGCAAACCATATTATCCTGTTACAAGATTATATTTCCCCTTAACTGGTCTATTCATAACAACTTGACCATCATAAAACATTAAGTTTGGCCAGGCGTGGTAGCTCACGCCTGTAATCCCAGCACTTTGGGAGGCTGAGGCAGGTGGATCACAAGGTTGGGAGTTCAAGACCAGCCTGGCCAACATGGTGAAACCCTGTCTCTACTAAAAATACAAAAATTAGCTGGGCATGGTGGCCTGTAATCCCAGCTACTCCCGAGGCTGAGGCAGGAGAAATGCTTGAACCAGGACCCGAGAGGCGGAGGCTGCAGTGAGCTGGGATTGCACCACTGCATTTCAGCCTGGGCTATAGATCAAAACTCCTTCTCAAGGCAACAACAAAAACATTAAGTTTTCCCTTTTTTTTTTTTATTGCATTTGGGCTCTGGGGTACATGTGAACATCCTACATCCTGCAGGCTTGTTGCATAGGTACATACATGCCATGGTGGTTTGCTGTCTCCATCCCCCCTTCCTCCCCTCCATCGCCTATATCAGGCATTTGTCCTGGTGTTATCCCTCCTATCCTCCCCATGCCACTTTGCTGTCCCTCCTCTCCCCTGCACCCCCCAACCTGGCCCTTTGAGTGTTTTTCCCTTCCCTGTGCCCAAGTGTTCTCATTGTTCATCATCCGCCTGTGAGTGAAAAAGTGGTGTTTGGTTTTCTGTTTGTGTCAATTTGCTGAGAATGATGGTTTCTAGATTCATCCATGGTGTTCTACAAAGGACACAAACTTGTCGTTTTTTATGGCTGCATAGTATTCCATGGTGTAAATGTGCCACATGGGTTGGTTCCAGGTCTTTGTTATCATAAACAGTGCCACAGTGAACATATGTGTGTATGTGTCTTTATGACAGAACTATTTATAATCCTTTGGGTATATACCCAGTAATGGGATTGTTGGGTCAAATGGAATTTCTATTTCTAGATCCTGAGGAATTGCCACACTGTCTTCCACAATGGTTGAACTAATTTACACTCCCACCAACAGTGTAAAAGTGTTCCTTTTTCTTCACATCCTCTCCAGCATCTGTTGTCTCCAGATTTTTTAATGATCACCATTCTAACTGGTGTGAGATAGTATCTCAATGTGGTTTTGATTTGCATTTCTCTAATGACCAATGATGATGAGCATTTTTTCATATGCTTTTTGGCCACATATTTGTCTTCTTTTTTTAAAAGTGTCTGTTCATATCCTTTGCCCACTTTTGAATGGGTTTGCTTTTTTCTTGTAAATCTGCTTTAGTTCTTTGTAGATTCTGGATATTAGCCTTTGTCTGATGGGTAGATTGCCAAATTTTTTTCTCATTCTGTTGGTTGCCAGTTTACTCTAATGATTGTTTCTTTTGCTGTGCATAAACTCTTAAGTTTAATTAGAACTATTTGTCTATTTTGGCTTTTGTTGCCATTGCTTTTGGTGTTTTAGCCATGAAGTCCTTGCCTGTGCCTATGTCCTGAATGGTGCTGCCTAGGTTTTTTCCTAGGGGTGTATGGTGTTAGTTCTTATGTTTAAATCGTTAATCCATCTGGAGTTAATTTTTGTATAAGGTGTAAGGAAGGGGTCCAGTTTCAGCTTCCTGCATATGGCTAGCCAGTTTTCCCAACCACCATTTATTAAACAGGGAATCCTTTCCCCATTGCTTGTTTTTGTCCGGTTTGTCAAAGATGAGATAGTTGTAGATGTGTGGCATTCCGAGGCCTCTGTTCTGTTCCATTGGTCTATATCTCTGTTTTGGTACCATTACAATGCTGTTTTGATTACTGTAGCCTTGTAGTGTAGTTTGAAGTCAGGTAGCATGATTCCTCCAGCTTTGTTCTTTTTGCTTAGGATTGTCTTCGCTATGTGGGCTCTCTTGGTTCCATATGAAGTTTAAAGTGTTTTTTTCCAGTTCTGTGAAGAAGGTCAATGGTAGCTTGATGGGGATAGCATTGAATCTATAAATTACTTTGGGCAGTATGGCCATTTTCACAATATTGATTCTTCCTAACCATGAGCATGGAATGTTTTTCCATCTGTTTGTGTCCTCTCTTACATCCTTAAGCAGTGGTTTGCAGTTCTCCTTGAAGAGGTCCTTTACATTCTTTTTTAGTTGTGTTCCTAGGTATTTTATTCTCTTTTTAGCAATTGTGAATCGGAGTTCACTCATGATTTGACTCTCTGCTTGTCTGTTATTGGTGTATAGGAATGCTTGTGATATTTGCACATTGATTTTGTATCCTGAGACTTTGCTGAAGTTACTTATCATCTTAAGGAGATTTTGGGCTGAGACGATGGAGTCTTCTAAATATACAATCATGCCATCTGCAAATACAGACAATTTGACTTCCTCTTTTCCTAATTTAATACTTTTTATTTCTTTTTCTTGCCTGATTGCTTTGGCTAGAACTTCTAATACCATATTGAATGGGAGTGGTGAGAGAGAGCATCCTTGTCTAGTGCCAATTTTCAAGGGGAATGCTTCCAGTTTTTGCTCTTTCAGTATGATATTGACTGTGGGTTTGTCATAAATAGCTTTTATTATTTTGAGATATTTTCCATCCATACCTAGTTTATTGAGGATTTTAAGCATAAAGGGCTGTTGAATTTTGTTGAAGGCCGCCTTTGTATCTATTGAGATAATCATGTGGTTTTTGTCTTTGGTTCTATTTTTGTGATGGATTATGTTTATAGATTTGCATATGTTGAACTAGCTTTGCATCCCCAGGATGAAGCCTACTTCATCCTGATGGATAAGCTTTTCGATGTGCTGTTGCATTTGGTTTGCCAGTATTTTATTGGAGATTTTTGCATTGATGTTCATCATGGATATTGGCCTGAAGTTTTCTTTTTCAGTTGTGTCTCTGCCAGGTTTTGGTGTCAGGATGATGTTTGTCTCATAAAATGTGTTAGGGAGGATTCCCTGTTTTTGTATTGTTTGGAATAGTTTCAGAAGGAGTGGTACCAGATCCTCTTTTTATGTCTGGACCTGGACTCTTTTTTTGGTTGGTAGGCTATTAATTGCTGCCTCAACTTCAGCCCTTGTTATTGATCTATTCAGGGTTTCAACTTCTTCCTTGTTTAGTCTTGGGAGGGTGCAAGTGTTCAGGAATTTACCCATTTCTTCCAGATTTGCTGGTGTATGTGCATAGAGTTGTTGTAGTAATCTCTAATGGTAGTTTGTATTTCTGTGGAATCAGTGGTGATATCCTCTTTACTGTTTTTTATTGCATCTATTTGATTCTTCTCTCTTTTCTTTTTTCTTAGTCTGGCTAGCAGTCTGTCTATTTTGCTGATCTTTTCAAAAAACCATCTCCTGGATTTATTGATTTCTTGAAGGGTTTTTTTTGTGTGTGTCTCTGTCTCCTTCAGTTCTGCTCTGATCTTAGTTATTTCTTGTCTTCTGCTAGCTTTTGAGTTTTTTTGATCTTGCTCCTCTAGCTCTTACAATTTTGATGACAGGGTGTCAAGTTTAGATCTTTCCTTGCTTCCCATGTGGGAATTTATTGCTATAAATTTCCCTCTAGACACTGCTTTAAATGTGTCCCAGAGATTCTGGTATGTTGTGTCTTCATTCTCATTGGTTTTGATGAACATCTTTATTTCTGCCTTCATTTTATTGTTTGTCCAGTCGACATTCAGGAGCAAGTTGTTCAGGTTCCATGTAGTTGTGCAGTGTCTTAATCTTGAGTTCTAATTTGATTGCTCTGTGGTCTGAGAGACTGTTCGTTATGATTTCCATTCTTTTGCATTTGCTGAGGAGTGATTTACTTTTAATTATGTGGTCAATTTTAGAGTAAGTGCAGTGTGGTGCTGAGAAGAATGTATATTCTGTGGATTTGGGGTAGAGAGTTCTGTAGATGTCTATCAGGTCCTCTTGGTTCAGATCTGTGTTCAAGTCCTGGATATCCTTGTTGATTTTCTGGCTCATTGATCTGTCTAATATTGACAGTGGAGTGTTAACGTCTCCCATTATTATTGTGTGGAAGTCTAAGTCTCTTTGTAGGTCCTTAAGAACTTGCTTTATGTATCTGGGTGGTCCTGTATTGAGTGCATATATATTTAGGATAGTTAGCTCTTCTTGTTGCATTGATCCTTTTACCATTATGTAATGCACTTCTTTGTCTCTTGTCATCTTTGTTGGTTTTAAGTCCATTTTATCAGAGACTAGGATTGCAACCCCTGCTTTTTATTTTTGCTCTCCATTTGCTTGGTAAATCTTCTTTCATCCCTTCATTTTGAGCCTCTGTGTGTCTTTGCATGTGAGATGGGTCTCCTCAATACAGCATACCAATGGGTCTTGGATTTTTATCCAGTTTGCCAGTCTGTGTCTTTTGATGGGGGCATTTAGGCCATTTACATTTAAGGTTAATATTGTTATGTGTGAATTTGATCCTGCCATTTTGTTACAGGCTGGTTGTTTTACCCATTAGTTGACGCAGTTTCTTCATTGTGTCATTGGTCTTTATCATTTGGTATGTTTTTGCAGTGGCTGGTATTGGTCGTTCCTTTTCATATTTAGTGCTTCCTTCAGGAGCTCTTGTAAGGCAGGTATGGTGGTGACAAAATCTCTCAGCATTTGCTTGTCCGTAAAGGATTTTATTTCTCCTTCACTTATGAAGCTAAATTTGGCTGGATATGAAATTCTGGGTTGAAAGTTCTTTTCTTTAAGAATGTTGAATATTGGCCCCCACTCTCTTCTGCCTTGTAGGGTTTCTGCCGAGAGATTTGCTATGAGTTTGATGGTTTTCCCTTTGTGGGTGACCTGACCTTTCTCTCTGGCTGCCCTTAGCATTGTTTCCTTCATTTCAGCCCTGGTGAATCTAATGATTTTGTGCCTTGGAGTTGCTCTTCTTGAGGAGTATCTTTGTGGTGTTCTCTGTATTTCCTGGATTTGAATGTTGGCCTGCCTTACTAGGTTGGGAAAGTTCTCCTGGATAATATGCTGAAGAGTGTTTTCCAGCTTGGATTCATTCTCCCCATCACATTCAGATACACTGATGAAGTGCTAGATTAGGTCTTTTCTCATAATCCCATATTTCTTGGAGGCTTTGTTCATTTCTTTTCACTCGTTTTTCTCTAATCTTGCCTTCTTGTTTTATTTAATTGAGTTGATCTTCAATCTCTGGTATCCTTTCTTCTGCTTAATTGATTCAGCTATTGAAACTTGTGTATGCTTTGTGAAGTTCTTGTACTGTGTTTTTCAGCTCCATCAAGTCGTTTATGTTTTTCTCTAAGCTGCTTATTCTAGTTAGCATTTTGTATAACCTTTTCAAGGTTTTCCGTTTGTTTGCATTGGGTTAGAACATGTTCTTTTAGTTCAGAGAAGTTTATTATTACCCACCTTCTGAAGCCTGCTTCTGTCAATTCATTAAACTCATTCTCTATCCTGTTTTGTTCCCTTGCTGGTGAGGAGTTGTGATCCCTTGGAGGAGAGGTGTTCTGGTCTTTTATGATTTCATCCTTCTACGCTGGTTTCTTCCCATCTTCATGGATTTGTCTACCTTTGATCTTTGAAGTTGGTGATTTTGGCTGGGGTCTCTAAGTGCATGTCCTTTGTGTTTTTTTGTTTTTTAGTTTTTCTTCTAACAGTCAGAACCGTCTGCTGTAGGACTGCTGGAGGTCCACTCCAGACCTTGCTTGGGAATCACCCACAGGGCCTGCAGAGCAGTGAAGATTGCTGCCTGACTTTTCCTCTGGTAGCTTCGTCCCAGGAGGGTACCTGCCAGGTGTCAGCCAGAGCTCTCCTGTATGAGGCATTTTTTTTTGGTTATACAGGGGTCAGGGAGCCACTTGAGGATGCAGTCTGTCCCTTGTCTGCCTGCAGAGGTGCTGCTGGGCTGCCTTGGACTCAGCCTAGCTGCTGTGTAGGCATCCTCTGACTTTTGTTTACACAGGTGAGATTAGACCTGCCTTCGCAATGGTGGATGCCCTTCCCCCCATGGAGCTCAGTTATCCTGGATCAAGGTCGAACTGATGTGCTGGCTGTGAAACTCTCAAGCGACTGGGCTTAAGTTTTCTGGTCTTTGTAGGGGTAGGATCTGCCAAGCTGTATCACCTGCCTCCCTGCTTTCAGCTTTCCCTCTTTCTAGGGAGCAAGTAGATCTGTCCCACAGGTGTCCACACTCAGATCTGTGTGGACAATTTTGGCACCAGGCCAGCTGGAGCTGTTGCTGAGTTCTGTGTTCATAACTTGTAGTGATTTTCAGCCTGGCGTCATTCATCTGGACTATGGGTTGCAAAGGCCATGGGAGAAGTGCAGTATCTGAATTGGAGTGCCGAGGGGGTAAAGTCCCTAATCCTCTGTCCAGTTGCACTTCCCAGGTGGGGCAGCACCTTGCCCTGCCTCAGTTTGCCCTCCTTGGGCTACACCCACTGTTTAACCAGCCCCATTGTGAACCTGGTACCTCAGTTGGAAATGCAGAGATCACTCGTCTTCTGCATCTCTCTCACTGGGAACTGTGCTCCAGAGCTGTTCCTATTTGGCCATCTTGACTAATTTTTTTAAAAAAGATTTTTAAACGTAGGGTCTCACTATTCTGCCCATACTAGTCTGAAACTCCTGACCTGAAATGATCCTCCTGCCTCATCCTTCTAAGTAGTTGGAATTACAGGTATGAGCCATCATGCCTGGCTTCACTAACTTTGACTAAAGTCATTAGGATGGCTGGATTTGTCATTTTAATTTTTTTTTTTGAAAGTTTAAATCTTTCCATGTTCCTGTGATAGTGAAGTAAAATCTTACCTTATCTCTTGAGTAGCTTATGTTTAAACATGTTTAAAGGCATGATGCATTGGCCTTGCTGAGTTTGCCTAGAGTTAAGTATTCTTTTATATTTTTGTTATTCTATCAGTCCTAATTCATATTAATCTTTGTTTCCTTTGCTCCATTGTTCCTATTGACTTTTAAGAATGATCACATTGTATTATTTTGATCTGTGTCTCACGAACAGAGATAATAAATATTTTGAAGCTATAGACCATTCCTTTTCAACTTTATATATGTAATATGTGACTTACACTAGGTATTCAGTTATATTTTTATTAAAAAAAAAGAAACATACAAATATAAAACTCATAGCTCACTGGGTGTGGTGGCTCATGCCTGTAATCCCAGCACTTTGGGAGGCCGAGGTGGGTGGATCACCTGAGGTCGGGAGTTTGAGACCAGCCTGACCAACATGGAGAAACCCTGTCTCTACTAAAAATGTAAAAAATTAGCTGGGCGTGGTGGTGCATGCCTGTAATCCCAGCTACTTGGGAGGCTGAGGCAGGAGAATGGCTTGAACCTGGGAGGCAGAGGTTGCAGTGAGCTGAGATCACGCCATTGCACTCCAGCCTGGGCAACAAGAGTGAAATTCTGTCTCAAACAAACAAACAAAAACAAACAAAAAAACCTCATAGCTCTGGTGGATCCTTGAAAAACAGCTAGTCTTGTGCTGCATTCAAGAAGGCCAAACTTAATAAATTTGATTTGAAATCATCCTGTTATTAACTCTCAGGTTCCATTTTATGGGATTATTTTACTGATGAGATTAATTTATACTGAAGTTTTTATAGAATTAAATACACTTTTTTGTTTAGGTTCAAGACTAAACCACATTTTACTGAATATTGTATCATATCTCATATTAGCTAGTATTGCAAAGTTGTAGACTACTTTTAAAGACTTCATTGGAAGTATATTCTATATTCTTCTTTGATAACTATTCTGATTGTTAAGAATAAATATATTTTCAAAGGTTCATTAGAAAAGTGAGCCTTGGATGTAGGTACTGTGACAAAAATTGCTTTCTCTATGTAATGATGTAGGGTGCCTGAAAGACTTCTTAATTGCATTTATAGTCACCTGTAGTCCTTCAGGGCTTAAAGAACTGAACAAGGGTTCAGATATTTATTAAAAATAAAGATAAGTTTGCAGTTTCCACTTTCACCTAAGATATAAAAAGCTAGGAAGAATGCCACTTCCACCCACCATAATAAGGAGAAAAACTCAGATAAACTCTAAAGTTGTAACTTTTCTTGAACCTATTAGAGATGAGGTCACAGGGTAACCTAAATTCCAAAGAGTGACAAGTCCATGGAATATGAACTACCTTAACTACTGCGGGAAGAAACAAGGGCCACACAAGCTGGTAAGAAGAAATCAGTGAAAATTTTAAACAATTGTTCAAGGCCAAGTGTGGACTAGCATGCCAATCTGAAATAAATGAGTTCTACTCTCTTAGTCTCTTTGTACTGCTATAACAAAATACTATAAATTAGATAGCTTATAAATAGCAGAAATTTATTTCTCACTGTTCTGGAGCCTAAGAAGTCCAAGATCAAGGTACCAGGAGATCTGGTGCCTGTTAAGACCCTGCTCCTTATAGATGGCATCCTCTTACTGCATCCTCACGTGGTGAAAAGGGTGAATGAGCTCCCTTGGGCCTCTTTCATAAAGACACTAATCCCGTTTCTGAGGGCTCTGCCTCATGACCTAATCACCTTCCAAAGTCCCCACTTCCTCATACCATCACGTTGGGGGTTAGAACAGTAGCATATAAATTTTGAAGAGGGACACAAACATTCAGACTATAGAACACTCTCTATTAGGCTTCACTGGGTGCTCCTGAGGGCAAGACAGGAGACTGCAGAGACCACCTTTCCTTGGGGGGGGCACAGGCACGCAGGAGGTGACTTGTGGCTCCTAGGGAAAACCTCAAAGCCTCTCTCACCCCTTTTTGGGTCTCTTCTCTCCTGGGAACAAAACTACTAAGCCATTGAGGCAAGGGAGCAAACACACTTATGGGGAACAAAGAATGATGCGGCTGGAAGAAGAATAAAAGAAAAACATTCTATGTTTGTGGGAGAACAGGAAAGCAGGCTGGATTCCATAGTGATACCCAGCACTGATCTGCTACCACTGAAAGAGCAGAAAATGCCTGCCTAGGACAAACCACAGATGCAAGTTCTTAGAGACCTACAAAGAGACAGAGACTCCCACACAATAATAGTGGGAGACTTCAACACTTTACTAACAATATTAGACAGATCATTGAGGCAGAAAATTAACAAAGATATTCAGGACCTGAATTCAACACTGAAACAAATTGATCTAATAGACTTCTGTACCCCAAAACAACAAAATATACATTCTTCTCATCTTCACTTAGCACATACTCTAAAGCTGATCACATAATTGGACATAAAATAGTCCTCCACAACTGCAAAAAACTGAAATTATACCAAACACACTCTTGGATCATAGTGTAATAAAAATAGAGTCAATGCAGTGAAAATCGCTCAAAACCATACAATTGCATGGAAATTAAATAACATGCTCTTGAATGACTTCTGGATAAATAATAAAATTAAGACAGAAATCAAAAAGTTTCTTAAAAATAATGAAAACAAAGATAACAATGTACCAGAATCTCTGGGACACAGCTTAGGCAGTGGTAAGAGGGAAATTCATAGCACTAAATGCCTATATCAAAAAGTTAGAAAGATCTGAAATTAAACCTAACATCAAGAGAAACAAGAACAAAACAAACCCAAAGCTAGCAGAAGACAAGAAATAAGCAAAATCAGATCTGAACTGAAGGAAATTGAGACACAAAAAATTATTCAAAACACCAATGAATCCAGGAATTGTTTTTTTGAAAAAATTATAGATAGGTCACTAGCTAGACTAATAAAGAAGAAAAGAGAGAAGATTCAAACAAATGCAATTAGAAATGATGAAGGGAATGCTACCACTGGCCCCAAAGAAATAAAAACAAACATCAAAAACTTCTATGAACACCTCTGTGGACACAAACTAGAAAATCTAGAAGAGATGGATAAATTCCTGGACACATACACACTCCTAAAACTGAACCAAGAAGAAATGATTTTCTGAATAGACCAGTAATGAACTCCAAGATTGAATCAGTAAAAAATAGCCTACCAACTAATGAAAGCCAGAGACCTGATGGATTCACAACAGAATTCTAAAAGATATGCAAAGAAGAGCTGGTATCATTTCTACAGAAACTACTCCAAAAAATTATAAAGGAGGGACTCCTTCTCAACTCATTCTGTGAGACCAGCATCATCTCGATAACAAAAACTGGCAAAGGCACAAGAAAAAAAGAAAACTTTAGGTCATTATCCTTGATGAGCATAAATGGAAAAATTCTCAACAAAATTCTGGCAAACTGAATCCAGCAGCACATCAAAAAGAACACGATGAAGCCATCACAATCAAGTAGGCTTCATCCCAAAGGCACAAGGTTGTTTCAACAAATGCAAATCAATAAAAGTGATTCATCACATAAACAGAACTAAAGACAAAAAAACACATGATTATCTCAAAAGACACAGAAAAGGCTTTTGATAAAATTCACCATCCCTTTATGTAAAAAACTCTCAATAAACTAGGTATTGAAGGAGCATACCTCAAAATAATGAGAGCTGTCTATGACAAACCCACAGCCAACATTATACTGAATGGGGAAAGCTGGAAGCATTCTCCATGAAAATCAGCACAAGACAAGGATGCCCTCTCTCACTGCTCCTATTCAGCATTTTATTGGAAGTACTAGCTAGAGCAACTGGACAACACAAAGAAAGGGCATTCAACTGGAAGAGAGGAAGTCAAACTATCTCTGCAGATGATATGATCCTATATCTAGAAAACCTCATAGCCTTGGCCCAGAAGCTTCTTCAACTGATAAACATCTTCAGCAAAGCTTAACAATACAAAACCAATGTACAAAAATCCCTAGCATTCCTAGAAACCAACAGCCAACATGACAGCCAAATCAGAAAAGCAATCTCATTCACAGTTACCACACAACGAATAAGATACCTAGAAATACAGCTAACCAGGGAGGTGAAAATTCTCTGCAATGAGAATTACAAACCGTTACTCAAAGAAATCAGAGATGACACAAACAAATGGAAAAACATTCCTGCTCATGGTAAAAGAACCAATATCATTAAAATGGCCATACTGCTCAAGGCAATTTACACATTCAATGCTATTCCTATCAAACAACCAATGCCATTCTTCACTGAACTAGAAAAAACTATTTTAAAATGCGTATAGAACCAAAAAAGAGTCCAAATAGTCAAGGCAATTCTAAGCAAAAAGAACAAAACTGGAGGCATTATATTACTTAACTTCAAAATATACTACAGGGCCATACTAACTAAAATAGCATGGTACTGGTACAAAAACAGACACATAGACCAATGGAATGAAATAGCCCAGAAATAAGGCTGTACACCTACAACCATCTGATCTTCAACAAAGCTGACAAAAACAAGCAATGGGGAAAAGACTCCCTATTCAATAAATGATGCCAACTGGCTAGCCATATGCAGAAAACTAAAGCTGGGCCCCTTCCTTATACCATATACAAAAATCAACTCAAGATGGGTTAAAGACTTAAATGTAAAACCTTGAAATATAAAAACCATGGAAGACAACCTAGGCAATACCATCCTGGACATAGGAAGAACAAAAGTTTCATGACAAAGACACCAAAAACAATCACAACAAAAGCAAAAATTGCCAAGTGGGATCTAACTAAACTAAAGAGCTTCTGCACAGCAAAAGCAACTATCAGCAGAGAGAACAGACAACCTACAGAATGGGTTGTCTATGAAAACTATGCAAACTATGAATCTGACAAACGTCTTATGTCTAGCATCTATAAGGAACTTAAACAAATTTCAAGCAAAAAACAACCCATTCAAAAGTGGGAAAGGACACAAACAGACACTTTTCAAAGAAAAGCATACATGTGGCCAACAAGCATATGGAAAAAAACTCAATATCACTGATCATTAGAGAAAGGCAAATCAGAACCACCATGAGATACCATCTTACATCCGTCAGAATAAGAAAATATAAACTATTAAAAATTAGAGGAGTACCTAATTAATGAAAAAAATAAAAAATTATAGTAAGTTTTTATTTTTTTATAAAATACTTTTACATCAATATTTAAAAATTTCTTCTTTAGAAACTAGAAAAAAGAGCAAATTAAGGTCAAAGCATACAGAATGAAGTTTTTATATGACAAAAAAGAAAAAGAACAGATGAATAAGAGACAAATTGATAAATGGATCTAAAATTTGAAGATTTAATACCAATCAAAATCCTAGCCGAATTTTTTTGCCGAGGGAGGCATGGTATTTGATAAGCTGACATTAAAATTTATATGGAAATGCAAAGGGCTGTGAATAGGCAAGCACTCTTAAAGAGAAAAACAAAATGAGAATACAATCTCTATTGGTTATCAAGTATAAAATCTGTATTAGCGGAGCCAACATGGAATTGGTGCAAGAATTGCCAAATGGGCCAATGAAATAAAATTGAGAGCCTAAAATTCAACTCTTACATATATGAATCCTTGGTTTATGACAAAGCTGGAACTGAATGACAATAGGAAAAGGGCAAATATAAAAGCTGCTAGGAAAAGTTACATATCCACCTCCAAAAAGAATAAATTGGGCCCCTACTTCATACTATATATAAAACTAATTTTAGACCTACATATTTGAGGGAAAACAACAAAAGTTTTGGAAGTTAGCATCTGAGATTTCTTTGTGATTTCTAGTTAAAGAAGCAGTACTGAAAAATACTTGAGTTCCGATAAGAAAGAGATTACTTTGGCCTAGGTAATGAGGTAGAAAGTTTTTTGAAAAAGATGAAATTGAGTTGAGCCTCAAAGAATGAGTAGGATTTGAACAGGTAGAAATTGTAGGGAAGGATATTCTAAGCACAAACAAAATGTAGACATTGGAAAACAATGATTACACTGGTTTGGCTGGAGCAGATCTTCTGTGTTGAGAGAGCCGGTGGGGAAGATGGCCAAAGGTTAAGAGTTACTGGGCTTTGAATGCCAGATGAAGTTGGTATTTACCCCTGGGGCAATGGCAATGAGGATATAAAATGATGCAAATAATAACATGGTGGCAGTGTCAAGTATGAATTGAGGTGAGGAAGTAAGAAGATTGCAATTGGTGTATCCAACCGTGAAACGGTAGATACAAGAGACTTCCCTCAAAAGGAGAAGATGAATGTTTCCAGTACTGTGAATAGATCATTGAATGTGGTGGTGAATAAGGTGAGTCAAAGATAACTAAGATTTTAACTCAGAGTAACTGGAGGTTTGGTGGGAGATGTTTAGTAGAAGAGGAACATAAGGGAGAAGAAGTTGTGGAGAAAATAATAAATACATTTGGAGCATGCCACACTTAAAGAATGAGCAAGATAGTCCAGGTAGAAATGTTTGAATGACCATTAGAGATGGGTATTTGGAGCTTAGGAGATTGATCAGGAGAGGAGATGTTTGTGTACATAAATGAATGTAATGATGTTGAAAGCTGAATAGATGAGGTTTCAGGATAAGAGCTTAAAGAGAAGAGAAGCCTGGACTTTGAGCACTGGGGAACACCCACATTTAGGAGAAAAAGAAGAGCCAGAAAAGGAATCTGGGACAAGGTGATTAGAAACATGTGGAAAACCAGCAGAGACTGGCTCTCAGGATGAGATATTGTTAACAGTTTTGAGTTGCCACAAATTGGTAAAGAATGCAGGCAAGGCAATTGCCTTTTGTGTTTGCGGTCAGATGATGAATAACATTGGGAACACAGTTACAGAGGGGTGGGAGAGGAGACCAAACCTTCAGGGACCAAGGAGAGTGTATGGGAGTTCATTTCCAAACATTTTGAGAGCAAGAGAAAAGAATGAAATAGATTACAGATAGAGGAAACAAAATGTCATTATTAGGCAATTAGTTTAAATTTATCTTCAAAGATGGAAGGAGCCTTAGAAATTATTCAATTCAGAGACAATTATCTGACTGCCTGGAGACAAATGTGATCTTCAGGCTGCATTACTCCAGCAGATGTTTTTTGCTTGGCCAATAGAGTGCTTAAAAAATTGAATTAGTTGTGAATATTTAGAAATGGGAAGATGTTACATAAAAATCTTCAATTCCTAGCTTCTCTTGAAAAAATTGGAAATTTGGCACTTCTGGAATCGTAATAGCCACATACCATTTAATTAGCTGGAGATGAATAGCATGTGATTCTTTGGAAGGGCGTGCATTCTTCACTCAGCTGCAATCCTTACGCTGCTGTGTCTCCCCATTAGACTACCTGCTGGATTCCTGTAGGTATTTGAGTTGGTAGTCCTTAATTAAGTCCAACTCTCATTCTGTAGAGTAGGAGACTGAAGTCCAAAATAGGGGAGTGACTTGCTTCCAACGTCACATATCTGGTCAGTGGAAGAATTCATTTCAGAGCCCAAAGCTCCTGATTCTTATTTCAGTAGTTCTCCTCCCCTATCAACTCACGAAGTGTTTCTCTAGCTTGGTAGTCTTTTGAAGACTGGTCCATGGGATTCCATTTTCTTCCTGGATTCTAGTATTGCCATATGGCACCTACATGATTTGTTTGGCTCTGGCCCAACCAGGTTCTCAATGCTTTCCTTGTGGTCCAGATGGTGACCAAAGCTATTCCTTGGACAAGAAGGAAACTCTACTCTATGGTCACCAACTCCAAGCTCACTCTTTTTAGAACTTGGCTTATAACAAAGCTCATAAATTCCCCATAAGGTTTCTTTTATGGAGATTTTTTAGGCATAAGTGGAATATGTTGAACAATGACTATCATGCATTGCCTCCCAAAGAAGAAAATTAAATTCAGTTCACCAAAATTAGTACCAGATCACACTCTCCAAGTGCCTCCACCCAAGATCTATAGTTGGTCTGTCAACTGAATTTGAATGCCGTGTTTAGATTTATGTACTTTCTGTCTCAAGAAGAAAGTTGTTAGATAATGGTCTTTATTATTTTCCTTCTAGATATAAAAATTCATTAATCTTTGAAAAGCATTTCTTTAAAATTTAGGAGAGGTGGTAACACTATTTAAAAAACCAAACTGCATTGTTAGCTGGAATGTGGTCTCTAACTCACTCACTCAAAAAGGATTTTCAGAAAGCCTGGGGTAACAGTTATGTTAATTCCTAACTCATTCCCCACACCCATCCTTTGTCCCTCCACCACTCAAAATGCATAGGCTTGGCTGAAAGACAGAGGGCCTGAAGGATGTTTGAATATTGGACTTCAGGTAGACAATGTCATTTTGCTTAATGTTAAAGATACAATCGCCCTGTGAAAATTCAGAAATACTGCTATTTCAATGAAGCATGACTCCTGAGATAATTTAGTATTCCAAACTAGCCAAGTCTTTCCTGAACTTATCGTTTTTAGGTGGTGTCTTGCCAAACACAGCATATATTAGCCAAGATACACTATGGGTATGACATCTTTCCATTTTCTTCCTCTAGAGCCTCTGATGCAGTAGGCTGTAGTCTTGTCTATTAAGTTATCATTGATAATAGTTTTACAACCTGTTTCTCACTGTGCAAGTTAGATTACCATATTTCCAGCCTGTAATATTAGCTTCTTTGCTGCCTGGTGCTCTGCCACGTCTTAAAAGTTTCCTGATACAGTATCCACTGCCAGTATTTGTCAAGCGGGGCTAAGTTGTGGTGCAGTGATAAATAAGCCTGGGACTCTCAGAGGCTTAGTAAATTAAGATTTACTTCCCTGTCTGATGCAGTTGAAGTTGTTCACCTTCATCTTGTGATGCTGCTATTTTCATTGCATAGCCTCCATTGTTGCCTTCATGGATGACCATGCATTGAATTTTCTGAAAAAGGCATGAAAATGGTATATCGCTTCCTTCTACATATCTATCACTGGCCGGAACTCAGGTACTTGCAGTTAACCACTGCAGAGAACACTGGGAGTTTATTTTTCCTTTTTTTCCGAGAAAAGGAAAATAAAATTGGTAATTACCTACCCAATCTTGCTGTAATATGGATCTGAATATATATCACTTTGACTGTAAATAGCACTTTTTTTTTTTTTTTAACTAGTAGCTGTGACAAGAGTATGACATAAACTTTGGAGCTCTAGAATTCAGCTCTATGATTTGACCAAGCACCTAAGATCACCAATGGAAAAACTTGTGATTAAAGAGATCAGAGTCTCAAATATCATCTGTTTGTGTTAGGTACATTCTAAACAGGAACATAAAAGCATTTAATTGTGCATATAAATTTGTTAGAAAATATGAATGTTTTTTCCTGCAAGAAAGAATCAACATATATGAATGTGTATGAGTATGTCTACTAATTACTAACAAGTGATCATTTTTCTTTATCCCAAGGGTGATTGCAACCAGCAAACTAAACTACAAATCAATAACAGTGTCATTTCAAAGTTATTGAAATAATTTTATAAAGTAACTCTAACCAGCTCATTAAGAAATAAATAACATGCTTAATTGCCCCGGTGTTTAAATGTCAATTTTTTAAAAAATTCGATGTTGACTGTGTGGGACCCCAATTTCTGAGCAAAGAAGAAATAGATGATGATTTTTTTTTTCTATGAGGTTTATAAACTCAACTTTTGGGACTTATATATTAAATATGTTAGTTCAAAGTTAAAATTTAAAAATGCATTTCATAAACATGGAAAGTTTTAAAATTTTAGTTTGGAGATTTCTTTATATGCAATTAAACAAAATATCTCTGGATACATTAAGCGTGTATATGTACATATGAATAGTAAATTTTTAAAAAATAATATATTTGTTTAGTGATGACCAAGTATTTTCAAAAGAATGCATATGGATCAAGAATGTTATATTGTAATCCAAGAAAAAATTCTGGTTTTTGCTGTAGAGCAAAAAAAACTAAAATTTTCTATGGCTATAATTTTCTTATTTTTAATCTTTGTCTTTACTTTAAAAATCCTTTAATATACCACTATCTGAACTGATAATAAAATATTTATACTTATAATACATACTTATTATGCTCCAAGAAGTCTCTTATAATACAAACGTGCTGTTGCTTTTCTAAATAGCCTGTTTCAGAAACCTGACAAAATAAATCGATAGGCATTGTTACTCTTAAATTTTTTGATCTATTTATTACATTAGATGAAAATATTGGTCAAAATATAGATTGTTTCTATTTCTGTCAAGAAATATATAAATAATTTAATTTCATCTATTTCTCTAATAATCCAAGATTTTAATTTTATATCATGTATTTAACTTGATCTTAATCAGGTTGCATTATTTTATATTTCTTCTTTGAGGGAAACAATAATCATATTTATCTAAAGACCTTTCAGAGTTTGTCTCCAACACTAACTTTTTCTGATTTAGAAAGTAGGAATGTTACTAAAATTCCCCACAAGTAGGTATTATTTTACAATATGCTTGGATAAGATTTAAGTTTATTTTTAAAATCGAAGTTACTAAAGCTTTAAATATCAATTTAAATAATAATTTGATATGACAATATATAATAGTATATTAATGTTAATAAGAAAATATACATAGGAAAGAAACTGGTAGGATAGAAAAAAGAAAAACATAAATTGAAACACTTTCATATTGGGATAAAATTAGAAAAGTGAAGTTAGATATAAATAGATGCATTCAAAACATTATGTTCTGAGAACTCATGTATCTCTGCACATAATTTTGTCTATTACCAAACTCACATGTAATTCAAGTGTGAAGTAAACATTGTCAAAAAATAATATTGGAATGATTACAATCCCATTACTATAGAAGTAGGCTTACCTCAATTAACTGTAGCCTAAGCAGAATCACCCCTGGAAATAGAATTCAGAATCTCAATTGATAAACTGAAATGTTAGTATTGGTGATTATAGACTAATATGATCATTCTGTTCTTGGTTAGGGGACTAATATGTAATCCTGGGGTGAAGAAGTGAATAAATTTGTTAATCCTATAAATCAATTAAAAAATTAATCAAATTGAAGTCCTATACAAGAGCTTTAGGAACCATCTTGGCCACTGACAATGACTTCATATCTCTTTCCAAACTTGATTCCATGGTTCCAAACAACGTCATTTATAAATGAAATTCATTAACCACTTCAAAAAGTGTTCAAAACTTTAACATAGCTGATTTTCTCTGATACTTCAAATGCTTGACAAATCTGGCAAGCAACAACTTTCTGAGCATTTAGTCTGTTCCTGCAAATAGTTTTTGGCTATTATGTAAGTTGTTTTTATATATGTGTGGTAACATATTACATTGCTTTGTATATTCTTCAACTGTTAGGATGCATAATATGCCTAGAAAACCACATTTATTACTATCCAGTAGTTGGATATGTAATGATGCACCAAATAGGGAATGGAATCTGCTTAGATATCTATTTCTAATTGCAAATGTTCTACACAAAGTGAGGAATTTCTTGGAGTCACTCAAGGGCAAATAATGTGACCACATGATTTGGTGGGTATATTCAAATGATGGCCTCCTAAAGTCAACTGCAATATTGTCTCATTGTTAACCTAGAAATTTTATTATTACTGGGGATATTAGTGAAGTTTTATTAAAAAAAAACTTGATAGTTGGCAGTACAACTGTCTGGATCATCAACATGGGGGCTGTGTTGCAATATGATAATTATAGGTTAGTGGTCAATAAATCAGATAAGAAAATGCATTGTTTTGTAAAAGCTTGTGTGCTAGTATCACTATGCAGGTGGAGGAGTGCAGAATTCCATCAACTTCAATGAGACAGGATGAAGGTTAATTTTAATCTATAATTTTAATCTGTAAGTGTGGGTGAAGAATCTTACAACTCTAAACAGCCAACAAAAAGTTGTAAATGTTACTCTAACTTTCTAAGACTTGGTTTCCTCTTTTGTAAAAACAGGGATAATAATAGGATGTCATTCATAAGGGTACTTAGGGGATAAAATTACCTATATGCCGTGTTTAGTGGAGTACAGTAGCACATAGTCATTAAGCATCTCTCTGCTGATAGCAGTGGTGGCTTTGATGGTAGCATGGTTGTTAAGTAGCACATTAGGCAGGTCAAGCAGACACTTTTGTTTTTTTTTGCTGCAGAGACATGATAGGATGTGCTGAGTGTGGGACAGACTTCTTTCCATTGCTTCCCTCAAAGGACTTGTCCACTTTGGCCTTCCTCCATCAGTCTATTAAGTCTCTAACTGTTTATATTTTTCAGAACCTAAAACAAGCCAATATGTTTTAGTTTGGATGCCTTCCTCTTCCCTCTAACTGATCCTCCTCTCCTATATTTTCTGTCTTCAGTTCCTGCCCATTTTGGTGGTAATTCTGGTGAATGTCATTTGGTTAAGGCTTTGTCTTCTGTTAGGTCTTTGGTGGAGAACATTAGGGATAAGAGGAGCTTTTCTTTATAAGTCATTAAGAACCTGCCTTATGTATCTGGGTGTTCCCGTATTAGGTGCATATATATCTATTTCTTAAATAAAAAAACTTGAAAGTCGAAATTTCTCCTGGCTTCATGGGATGCAGAATGTATTTTGTGTTAGCAAGGATGAAAACAACATCAATTTCTTTGCACATTTCCATCAGAGCCCCATGTGTGACCAGGTGTACTGTTAATGAGCAGTAGTATTTTGAAGAAATCTTCTGAGCTGTTGGTTTCAAGAGAGGCTTAAAATATGCAGGCAACCATTCTGTGAACATACATTAGAACAAAACTTTCAAAGTGCTCTCGCAATATAACTATGCATTTGGAATTATAAGAAGACATTTATAGACACATGTATGAACACAAGCAAACCTCAAAGGGTTTCAACTGAAAAATGATAA
This sequence comes from Cacajao melanocephalus, assembly GCA_963573385.1. Taxonomy (NCBI): domain Eukaryota; kingdom Metazoa; phylum Chordata; class Mammalia; order Primates; family Pitheciidae; genus Cacajao; species Cacajao melanocephalus. Next base: position 20,131 of record CAUYLG010007080.1, on the reverse strand, counting down.
ATGTCAAATGAAAATTATAAATCCATGAAATCATCTTTAAAGGACTGAGAAGATTAAGAAATTTTCAAATGTACAAACTCAGAGAGTGTTTACCAACAAGATTAAAAGATTTTTTAAAAGTACATCAACATTTCACAGGTTTAAATAAAATATTGGTTGGCTGCTTCTTTTGTTATTTTCATCCCTTATTCCTTCCTTCTCCATTGTTAAGCACAATTATTGGCATAAAAGAGGTTTTTAATACCCATTTTTAGACTCCATTCTAGCCTGGGCAATAGAACAAGAATCCCATTCTCTTTCCCTCTTTCTCTTCCTCTTTCTTTCTCTCTTACGTTCTTTTTTTTCATTCTTTCTTTTACTCTTTCTTTCTTTCTTCTTTTCTCTCTCTTTCTTTCAAAAAAAAATTCTCAAAAAAAAAAAACAAAAACAAAACACTGGTTTCTCTATCACCAAAGATTAGTTTTACCTGGAGGGAGAAAAAGGGCCCCTCGCACTGGACCTTCTCAGATCTGCTTCCTCTGCACCCCAGGGCCTGAGAACCAGTGCTGCAGGGTCTGGCTAGCCTTGGGCTGAACAGTGGCTGAATCTTGAAAACAAATGGAGTCATATAGGTCCAGCTTGACCCAAAAGGGGCTGTTCATCACATCCTGCTTGAGCAGCCTCCGGAAAGGCCTCTCGGGCTTCAGAGACCAAAAGAGGCCCATTGGATGTACCCCCATGTAGTCACCTCCAAATGCAGGAGCCTGCTCCAGGTCCACCTCACCAACCTCATTAGCCCTGTAGAAGAACATGGACCGGAGCAGATTCCCCTTCTCATCCTTCAGCGAGGCCTTCAGAGTCACCACCTGGGATGGGGGCAGGCCTGTCATGTGGATATGCACTGGGTCATCTGCAAGGGCACTTGGTGGGGTGGCTGACAGCTGGAACATTGGCAACTGTCAAGGGACCAACTGGTGCTTCACGCCCTGTAGCGGGAGAGAACACTTTAAGTTAGAGACTTAAATTCCAAGAAAAGATCAAGGCAAGGTTTATATTGGGTCTAACCAAATTAAACTTCTGGGAACTTAGTGAAAAATGTGCAGAACTTTTGGAGGAGGGAGAGGGAAACATGCAGAAAGTACTCATTGTTCTCATTTTACAGATGATGGAATGGGCTATATGGGAGCTCCAAGTCTGATAAATAGTTGATAGTAGAAGTGGGAATTCAACCGATAATCTGACACCACAGCCTCTTGTCTTACCCATTATAACCCTAGTAAATCTTAGTTTTGTGGTTTTTAGTACATCAAAGTTTAATTCTTCAGGTGAAATATTACCCGCGTGACCTATTTTATAAGGTGTTAGGAGCCAAGGGGGATAATACATGACAAAGGGCTTTGAAACAATACTGCGTTTCAGCCCCCACACCTTTTGGGTACGGGTTTGGGCATAGAATTACATAAACAGGCACTGTATTATGGTGGTTGTTTTTTTTTCCTTTTTGTCTCTCATCCCCACCTGCCATTGTTGGACTTCTAACTCTTTGCAGATTTTCCACTATTGGTTCTTTTTAAGGGAAAATAAAACTTCATGCTCTTGTCGTTGCTATTATGCTTTTCTAATACAGTTACAAATGCCAATGCTGTTTGTAGTAAAGAGACTACAATTTACATTTGATCGGCCATTTTGTACCCATTACAAGGAAAATCTGGGGTCTTCTTCCCTCCTTTCTTTTTTCCTCTCTACCCCATTCCACAAAAGATTTGAATCCATTTACTGACAAAGAGTAAAACAATTAAAGACTAAAATTAAATAAGATTTGGGAAAATATGAACTAGGATTACAATTATTTGTCATAGAAAACCTGGAACATAAAAAGAAGAACATTTTGTGGGTTGTAAGTTTGGGGGCAATCTACTGATAGCCAAAGGAAAAAGGGCTGCCTGGTCCGTTCTCTTGTTCTAACTATTCTCATAGAAAAAATTATCAGTTCCTTAGGGGAAGGGAAAAAGTGAGGCCTTCCCAAAAAGGTCTCTAGCTTTAAAAGATATTTCTCACATGACACTTTGGCATATACATCTGAACCATTTTTCAATAATATCTTCACAGAAGTTGTAGTAATAGGTGTCCCTCCTAAAAGCTTGACTCTCCAAGGAGTCCTTAATTTTATTTAGGGGAAAAATCAAAATAAAGGCTTTGGGGATTATATTTATGAGCAGAAAAACTTCTGTGGAAATAAATAGGCTCTGGTAGTACAGGTCCAGGAAAAGAGCAATTGATGCTTGTGTTAGTTTGTTGTGTGTTGCTGTCAGGGAATACTTGAGGCTGGGTAATTTATAAAGAAAAGAGGTTTACTTGGGGCTCAGATTCTTCAGGCTGTACAAGAAGCATGGCTCCAGCATCTGCTCCTGATGTGGGCTTCAGGTGGATTCCACTCACGATGGAAGGAGAAGGAGAGCCAGCATGTACAGTGATCATCTGAGAAGGGAGGAAGAAGAGAAAGAGAAGAGGAAGATGCCAGCCTCTTGCTAACAACCAGCTCTCACAGAACTATGAGGAGAATGCACTAATTACCATGAGGACCTCACCAAAACATTCAGGAGAGATTCATCCCCGTGACCCAAATACCTCCCGTTAGGCCCCACCTCTAAAAGTGAGGATCAAATTCAACATGAGATTTGGAGGGGTCAAACATCCCAACTATAGCAATGCCCAATTCTCTACTCTAGAAAAGGGATCGGTCATCAGAGGTAGAAGAGGATAAAGGGAAAATATCTTTTTGAATTTACTTTTAAAAAGTGATTTTCTGCAAAGGACACTTTCACTTGATTCCCTCATTGACAAATAGCACTCCTGACCATTTTACACACTTAAATTCATGGTCAATACAATAATTTTGAATAAATAGAATGATTATGAGTATTTTTTCTCAGAATTGGGAAAGTTCTTGACAGAAAGTGGCATCAATTCCAACTTCATGTGTCTTTCATTCATGTTCGGGAGATGGGACGTGTAATATTAAAACAAGCGTCTGGTGTCCCCTGCAACATTTCAATGTTCTGTAGATATTAGTATTTTCTGATGCGATTCCTTCCTGTAAGCCTCTGTATCTGCTGTCCTCTTTTTCCCCAAAAAAGAGGTATTTAAGAAGACATCATTGATTCTTCCTCCTTGCTATTATTCTCCTTCTCTAAACTTCTCTACAATGCATTGACCCAATACAAATTTTATTTTTATAGTTAATTAATTCACATTGCTTACTATAACTACTCTTCTGCATTCATCCTGTATCTAGTTTTATCCTCGCAAATGAGCCTCTCAAGGGTAATAACTGTGTATGAAAACTTCAGGGATCCTTTTGACACTGATATAATAAATTATACAATGTAGATGTTTAGGAGTTATAAGGTTCATAACGGGGCAGAATAAAATAGCACCAAAAATGTAATAGAAATAAATACTTATATAGTACATTTGTGATTGAAGATTTGGGGGTTTCTTCCCAAGTTGTGGCTCCTTTTTATCTGCGAATAGTCTCCTAAAGCCCAGAGCTATCGACACTCAGGAACTGTGTATGTATCTCGTGGCTTTAACCCTGGTGCCATTGCTGATTGGATTAGAGCTGAATTTCAGATTCAAAATGTGCCAATGATATATTTGCCTTGCCAGCTTAGAATTGAGACACAGATGTCACCAGTCACCTTATCAGGGTCAAGACTAAGGTGAGGGAAGAGAGGCACCTAGAGGGCCAAAATTTACTTTCATGTCACTGAGAGACCAAGCCTCTAAGGTCTTCCTTATACTTTGCACCCTTGGGACCTCTCCTGCCTTACCCTGGTCCTGGACTCACATGTAATTGAATCCATAAAATTCAGAAGCTGTATCCAGATAATCCCAGAAAATCAGTCTTAGGGGAGAGATGTGGGGGTTTGAGGGGAGAGAGAGAAAGAAAGAGAGAGAGAGAGACGGGGGCGGGGGGGGAAGGATATGATACAAAGATGAAAGTCAGAGAAAGTAATCTTACTAGTTTTCAAATTCCTGGTTCTAACCACTCCTGAAGGTCAACAACTGTACTTGAGTTCCTTGAGACACTCTGGCATCCTTATAATACAATCCCTTTGTTTACATTAGCTGGAGTTAACTATTACTTGCAATCAAAGAGCTAACCAGTTTAACTTTGTATTTTACAAGCTCAGAATCATTGACTTCTGCAAGGTCATATCATGATCAAGAGAGAAAACGTGCCAAGTTTCCTGTCTTAGTTGCATGCTTTTTTTTACTAGCCAACAGACTATGATTCAAACTTTGGAAAAGCACATGAGTGTTACTTTTCTAAAAAGCTCTAAGTAAGAAATTCCTCCAGGATATACTAACAGTCTGGGGTTTCCTTTCGGTCAGATCTGAGAGTCCACCAACAGAGAAAATCCCAGCATCAAATTCCTTCCTAAAATCAGGCTGGCTGTGCCCCTAGATTGTGTGATAGAATCAATCTCACCCTGTTATGGGAAGGCCTGGTATCCCACATCACTCACCACCTCTCTCTGTTGTCTCTGCTACTCTATATTAATGAAGGCTACCAATGAAGAGGTACAAAAATCTCCTAATTTTGAGGCCCTTAGTCCCAAAAGGAGATCTTTCAATATAATGTCACTTAACGTTTACCAAAAGAAATATATCTAACCTGGAAAAATGATTTTGTTATCATCAACTGAAATATTATACATTTTCATGTATAGATTCATTTCTGGTGAATTGATAGCATCAGTACACTGTAAGCTAAGGAGATCAGTTGTAGGATTTATTAGTTTAGCTACAGAAAAATCAATATTTTCCCATGAATATGGGTACTTTTTAAATTCTCAGCCCGCTACTATCAATTCTGCTTAAAGCTGGGGTTTTTGTTTGTAGACACCTGATTTTCAGTCTGTAAGAAATACAGAGATTCCATTATGCTTCTGTCCTTGAATCCCTTGTTGAATTGTATGTCAGGACAGTGAGTGTCTTTAAGACTCCAAGCGATGCACATTAAACAGCCATGAGACATGCATAATCTGTTCTCACATTGCTGATAAAGACATACTCGAGACTGGACAATTTACAAAAGAAAGAGACTTAATTGGACTTACAGTTCCACATGGCCGAGGAAGGCCTTGAGATCATGGCAGAAGGCAAAGAGGAGCAAGTCACGTCTTACATGGATGGCAATCGGCAAAGAGAGCTTGTGCATGGGAACTCCTCTTTATAAACCATGAGATTTTGTGAGATGTATTCACTATCATGAGAACAGCATGGGAAAGACTTGCCCCCATGATTCAATTACATCCCACCAGGTCCCTCTCAAAACATGTGGGAATTCAAGATGGGATTTGGGTGGGCACATAGCCAAACCATATCATCCTGCGGCTTGCCACTCCCAAATCTCATGTCTTCACATTTCAAAACCAATCATATCTTCCCAAAAGTCCCCCAAATCTTAGCTTATTTCAGCATTAACTCAGAAGCCCACAGTCCAAAGTCTCATCTGAGACAAGGCAAGTCCCTTCCACCAATGAGCCTGTAAAATTAAAAGCAAGTTAGTTATTTCCTAGATACAATGGGGGTACAGACATTGGATAGATACAGCCATTCCAAATGGGAGACATTGGCCAAAACAAAGGAGCACTACAGGCCCCTTGCAAGTCTGAAATCCAGCAGGGGGTCAAATCTTAAAGATCTAAAATGATCTCCTTTGACTCTATGTCTCACATGCAGGTCATGGTGAGACAATAGGTGGGTTCCCATGGTCTTGGGCAGCTCTGACCCTGTGGCTCTGCAGGGTACAGCCTCCCTTCCAGGTGCTTTCATGGGTTGGCACTGAGTGTTTGTAACTTTACCAGGTGCACAGTGCAAGCTGTTGGTGGATCTACCATTCTGGCCCTCTTCTCACAGCTCCATTAGGCAGTGCCCCAGTAGGGACTTCATGTGGGAGCTCCAACCCCATATTTCCCGTCTGTACTGCCCTAGCAGAGGTTCTCCATGAAAGCCCTGCCCCTGCAGCAAACTTCTGCCTGGACTTCCATGCATTTTCATATATCCTCTGAAATCTAGGGATAGGTTCCCAAACTTCAGTTCTTGACTTCTGTGCACTAGCAGGCTCAACACTATGTGGAAGCTGCCAAGGTTTGAGGTTTTCACCCTCTGAAGCCATGGCCTGAGCTCTATGTTGGCCCCTTTTAGCTGTGGCTGGAGTGGCTAGGATGTAGGACACCAAGTCCCCAGGCTGCACAGAGCACAGGGATCCTGGGCTTGGTCCATGAAATCACTTTTTCCTCCTAGGCCTCTAGGCCTCTGATGAGAGGGGGCTGCCATGAAGACCTCTGACATACCCTGAAGACATTTTTCCCATTGTCTTGAGGATTAACATTTGGTGCTTTATTACTTATTCGAATTTCTACAGCTGGCTTGAATTTCTCCTCAGAAATGGGAATTTCTTTTCTATTGCATTGTCAGGCTGCAAATTTTCCAAACTTTTATGCTCTGTTTCCCTTTTAAAACTGAATTACTTTAACAGCACCCAAGTCACATCTTGAATGCTTCGCTGCTTAGAAATTTCTTCTACCAGCTACCCTAAATCATCTCTCTCAAGTTCAAAATTCCACAAATCTCTAGGGCAGGGGCAAAATGTCACCAGTCTCTTCGCTAAAACATAACAAGAGTAACTTTTGTCCCAGCTCCCAACAAGTTCTTCATCTCCACCTGAGACCACCTCAGCCTGGACTTTATTTTCTATATCACTGTCAGCATTTTGGGCAAAGCCATTCAACAAGTCTCTAGGAGGTTCCAAACTTTCCCACATTTTCCTGTCTTCTTGTGAGCCCTCTAAACTATTCCAACCTCTTCCTGTTACCCAGTTCCAAAGTTGCTTCCACATTTTTGGGTATCTTTTCAGTAGTGCCCTACTCCCGGTACCAATTTACTATATTAGTCTGTTCTCAGGATGCTGATAAGGACATACCCAAGACTGGGCAATTTACAAAAGAAAGAGGTTTAATGGACTTATAGTTTCACATGATTGGGTAGGTCTCACACTCATGGTGGAAGGAAAGGAGTAGGTCATATCTTACATGGATGGCAGCAGACAAAAAGAGCAAACTTGTGCAGGGGAACTCCTCTTTATAAAACCATCAGATCTCGTGAGACTTATTCACTACCATGAGAACAGCATGGGAAAGACTTGCCCCGATGATTCGATTACCTCCCACCAAATTCCTCCCAAAATGTGGGAATTCAAGATGAGATTTTGGTTGGGGACACAGCCAACCCATATCAAAGTCTAACTAAAGGTACTATAAGATGGGACTAGAAGATATTTCATAAGCAAGATAAAAGAAACATGGCAGGGGACCTTATAAAAAAAAATATGTCCCAATAACTCCCTTGGTTTATCTTAAATAGCCAGGTTGACTTTCCTGTCAATTTAAATATAGATTGTTATACCTCACCTGCAGTGTTAATTCCAGGTACCATAAGAAATATTAGCAATGGCACAAACTCCTTTGTGTTTGGCAAAAATAAAATCTAATCCTATTCTATTATCCATAACTACTTGAACTAGAAATGAAAACTATATTGTATTTCTCTAAGTGTAGGTTGTATTATTTAATATGTCAGCCAAAGTGAGGGAAAAAATGTCAACGGTCACTTCAAATTCTGCAACTCCCATTCCTTAATTGAAAGTCAAAACAAGGAATGGAGTGATAGTTTTTCTTCTGGAGTCACATCATTGGAGAGATTTTGGTTCTTGTTCTGTTTCTTAGTCAGTATGGGGACAATTGGTTTTTTCAGTGGCTCATCTGTGTGCACTAGCTTCTCAGTATCCTTCCTTATCTATACACTTCTAATTCAAAGATAACAGAGGACTTCTTTGTTTATTACTTTTGTTTCTGGCTTTTTAATTTCAAGCCACTTGATTTATCTAGAAAGTCATCAGTGGGACTAATTATTTTCCTAAAAATGTCTACTGGCATATTGAACATTTTTTACATTGGCAATTTTACATTTTAATTTATTTTTTTAAAATTAAATCCCTTAATTAAGGTTTGAGACAGTTTATAAAAATAGAAGACAAAGCTCTCTTTATTTCAGCCATGGGTCTTCTCCAGAATACTGTTTGATGACTGTTTTTTAAATCTTTATTTTGTTTAAAATCTTGATGCTTTTCCCAATCTACTCTTAAAAGATGTATCTGAAATTACCATATTCAGAGTATTTTTTGTTTTCTTGCCCTGTCAGGGTAATTTTTAGAAAAGTTTTACACAGCTGGTTTATTCAAATTTTCCCTTTTATACTATACTATAATTGAGGGGCTACCAACAGTATAGTATAGTTCTGTAATATAGAACAACATCTGTCTTTTAAAATTCTGATTTTTACAGCAAATTTCTGTCTTCCTGAGATCCAGAAAGATCTTTAATTATAGTATGTGTTTCTATATTTGGATTTTGATTCATCTCTATGCCCCTGCTTCTGACCTAGCAATTTTACAATGTGATTTGTTCTTATCCTGAGAATACCCTGAAGAAAGAAAGGATAGCTGATTTTAAAAGTCAGAGTTTATATGGATAAATGCAAGAGGAAAGAGAGATGCAAGAAGGTAGGTTTCAGAAAGCTATAGGCTTTGAGATACTCTCTTTTGAAGCTAGAATTTTGCTGTGGTGGCTTAGTACTCAGCAGCCTATTAAATGCTTAATGTTTTGTTTCTTGATTTTTCTGTAGTGCCAGTTAAATGTGTGAATTTATTAATTTTGACTTGTTAGAAATTCCATGTAATAATCATTGTTATTCTTAGCCTAAATTTTGCTATTTATACCAAGGAAATGCAAGAGATTAGATTATAGTGAAGTTTTCTATAAGAAGTTCTCTCAGGAGGACTATGTGGTTCTGACAAAAACAAACCCAAGAAACAGAGATGGGGAGAGAGATAAGAGAGAGAGATAAGAGAGAGGGAGAGAGAGAAAGAGAGAAAGAGAGAGAGGCCATTAGATCAGCCAACAATGTGTACTTGGAAATTCTGTCTCAGGTTTCCCAACAAAAGTCTACGAAAAGGCCATATGGTCAGTAACTTTACAGTCATTGACCCTGGAATATTGGTGTGTTAGTCCATTTTCACACTGCTGATACAGACATATCTGAGATTGGGTAATTTATAAAGAAAAAGAGATTTAATTGACTCACAGTTCCATGTGGCAGGGGAGGCCTCACAATCATGGTGGAAGGTGAAAGGTATGTCTTACATGGTAGCAGACAAGAAAAAATGAAAACCAAGTGAAAGGGGGTTTCCCTTTATAAAAACCAACAGATCTCCTGAGACTTATTCACTACCATGAGAACATTATGAAGGAAACTGCCCTTATGATTCAATTGTCTCCCACTGGGTCCTTCCCACAATATGTGGGAATTATGGGAGCTACAATTTAAGATGAGATTTGGGCAGGGACACAGCAAAACCATATCATTCTGCCCCTGGCCCCTCCCAAATCTCATGTTCTCGCATTTTAAAACCAATCATGCCTTCCCAACTGGTTTTTCCAGTAGTTCATCTGTGTGCACTAGCTTCACAGTATTAACCCAAAGTTTTAACTCACGTCAGCATTAACTCAAAAGTCCACAGTCCAAAGTCTCATCTGAGACAAAGAAAGTATGTTCCACCTATGAGCCTATAAAATCAAAATCAAGTTAATTACTTCCTAGATATAATGGGGGTACAGGCATTGGGTAAATACAGCCACTCCAAATGGGAGAAATTGGCTACAACACTTTCATGGGCTACAGGACCCATGAAAGTCTGAAATCCAGAGGGGAGTCTGATCTTAAAGCTTCAAAACAATCTCCTTTGACTCCTTGTCTCATATCCAGGTCACACTGAGGCAAGAGGTGGGCTCCCACATCCTTGGGGAACTCCGCCCTTATGGCTTTGCAGGGTATAGTACCTCTCCTGGCTGCTTTCATGGGCTGGCATTGAGTATTTGCAGCTTTTCCTGGCACATAGTGCAAGCTGTCAGTGGATCTACCATTCTGGGGTCTGGAGGACAGTGACCCTCTTCTCACATCTCCACTATGTGGTACCCAACTAGGGGTTCTATGTGGGGGCTCCAATCCCACATTTCCCTTCTGCACTGCCTGTAGCAGAAATTCTCCATGAGGGCCCTTCCCCTGCAGCAAACATCTGCCTAGACATCCAGGCATTTCTATACATCCTCTAAAATCTAGGCAAAGGTTCCCAAACTTCAGTTCTTAACTTCTGTGTACCTGCAGGCTCAACACTATGTGGAATCTGTCAAAGCTTGGGGCTTGCACCTTCTGAAGCCACAGCCTGAACTGTACCTTGGCCCATTTTAGCCATGGCTAGAGCAGCTGGGAAGCAGGGCACCAAGTCTCTAGGCTGCACACAACAACAGGGCTCCAGGCCCTGCTCACTAAACCAATTTTTCCTCCTAGGCCTCCAGGCCCGAGAGGCTGCAGCAAACATTTCTGACATGCCCTGGAGACATTTTCCCCATTGTCTTGGTTATTAACATTTGGCTCCTTGTTACGTATGCAAATTTCTACAGCAGAATTAAATTTCTTCTCAGAAAATGAGTTTTTCTTTTTTATCATATCATCAGGCTGCAAAGTTTTTGAACTTTTATGCTCTGTTTTCCTTCTAAAACTCAATGCTTTTAACAGCACCCAAGTCCCCTCTTGAATGCCTTGCTGCTTAGAAATTTCTTCCACCAGATATCCTAAATTGTATCTCCCAAGTTCAAAGTTCCACAAATCTCTAAGGCAGAGGCAAAATACTACCAGTCTCTTGCTAAAACATAGCAAGAGTCACTTTTGCCCCAGTTCTCAACAAGTTTCTCATGTCCATCTGAGACCACATCAGCCTGAATTTCATCATCCACATTATTGTCAGCATTTTGGTCAAGGCCATTCAACAAGTCTCTAGGAAGTTCCAAACTTTCCCACATCTTCCTGTCTTCTCCTGAGCCCTCTAAACTGTTCCAACCTCTGCCTGCTACCCAGTTCCAAAGTTGCTTCCACATTTTCAGTATCTTTACAGTAGCACCCCACTCTACTGGTACCAATTTACTGTATTAATCTGTTTTCACACTGCTGATAAAGACATCTCTGAGACTGGGTAATTTATAAAGAAAAAGAGGTTTAATGGACTCACAGTTCCACGTGTCTGAGAAGACCTCAGAACCATGGTGGAAGGCGAAAGACACAGCTTACATGGCAGCAGACAAGACAGAATGAAAACCAAGTGAAAGGGATTTCCTCTTAGAAAATTATCAGATCTCGTGAGACTTATTCACTACAACGAGAACAGTATGTGGTAAACTGCCCCCCTGATTCAATTATCTCCCACCGGGTCTTTCCCACAACACATGGGAATTATGAGAGCTATAATTCATATGATATTTGGGTGGCGACACAGCCAAATCATATCAGTGGGCTAAAACAAGGTACCTTCTTTCACAAGCTATCAAGGCAGGGTGTGCCCTGATGAAAATTTGGTAGGGATTCAAGGCAAGGTTCAAAAAATTACATTTTCACAATTGGTTATAAGTCTAACAGACCTCAGACTTACCAAATCCACGTGTTCATCTGTCCCTTAAGTAACATCCATTAGATATTCAATGGAAACGAGAAAAATCCAGGATTGAAATACATATACACAACACAGGCACACAGGCACAAACACACACACAACACACATGATAAACTTTGTACCTATATACCATGGAATCTCAACTAGGGTTTGAAGTACCTTAAGGTCCAGCAAAATATCACAAGGGATCCACAAGAAGTCTTAATTGAGAAAAAAGAAACAGTTTTTGGACTTCAAATGTCATGCGATGCTAGTGTTTACAGTGATGAATAGTCACTAAGCAGCCCTCTTGGTTATTTCTTTACAGTTCTTTCATCCCTACAGGGTGGTATGAAAAGGCACCATGTTCAATGGGTTGAGTCCATTCTCAGTTTTGGATGCAAGACAGAGGAGGTTGTTGATTAGTTAATACTATATTGCAGGAAGAGGAGAACAACAGGCTGATAATATTTTTCTCTCCTTCCTGAATTACCTCCCCCAATTCCCCTTAAGCTCTGTGGAATTAGTTAAGGGACTGAACGAACTGTATTGGTGTAACAGAAAATCAGAGGGAAATTCATATTCTTAAAAATACACAGCCACTCAGCTGCATGCTGAGACCTTGCTGTTATTGTAAACATTGCAAAATATGGGTAGTGTAAGAGAAGCACTATAATAAGAAATTGTATTTTGTGGGATTTTTCTCATTTTGTAATTTATTATGCTGCTCTGTTGTAGTAGGCATTTTACAAATATGTCAGATGGTCCAATAGGGTGATTTTTGAAGAGAAATTTTAAATGGTAAAGGATTGTAAGACTAGGGACAATACTCATAAGATTAGTGATGCAGAATTACTGTTTTCTGCGTAGTTTCAGGGGACCACACATCAAAAAATCCATCTTTACAATGAGGCTAATTATCAATGGGATTTTCATTTACTGGTAATAAAAGTTGTCCTATTCCATTGTTTTTAGGTAACAAACTATTTGAAAATGCAGCAATGACTCTAGGAAAATTGAAAAGACAATTATATATCACAATGATTTGACAAGAGAAAGGGCTTGTTATTTAAAATGATTATTGGAATTCTATTGTCCCCTTAATTTCTTTTTCTCTAACAGGAATTATTAAGTATTTACTAAAAGCTAGCTACTGGATAATAGTAATTCCCACAGTAAAGCCTTTTCACTTTTCAAGGCTCTTTCAAGGTCCTTATTCCCTGTAGGAACAACCTGTGGGAATAAAAACATATTACTATCCTTACATTACAAATTAGGAAATTGAGCTCAGTGAGCTAAATGATTTAGCCAAGTTTGACTAGGTAGTCAATGGTGAAGCAAGAATCTTGACCCATACCAGCTGACCCCACACATAAACCTTAACTATTTTCCCCAAATGGGAGTAGATATATGAAAACTCACTCTTCTCTTAACCTACCCCTCCTTTTTTTCTTTCCCAATACTTTCTCATTTTTAATTTCATCTCTCTTTTTCCTGACTCTGAAGCTTTTATTTAAGTATATACCCTAGTGCATACTTTGGCAGGATAGTGAAATAGAATTAAATTATAGCCCACAAACTCATGTGTACACAAAATGTATTTTTTTCTATTTTTCTAGATTCCAAGTAATTCCTATTTTAAATCTTTGTTCTAAGATTATATCTCTGCCACCTGGAAGAAGAACGACTCAAAATAGAAATTACTTGGAATCCAAGTAAGGTTTCTGTGACTCCTATAATGTTGACAGACTTGGGGAGTTTATACATTATTGTGCATTCTTCTGAACCTGCCGTACAATGTATTCCAGAGGTTCCAAATTCAGATACCCATGGGGACCAAGCAGGTAATATAAATTTGTAGATAAGGGACAGGAATAAATTAAATTCAGAACTGTAGTGAACTAAAGACTGTCTAGTCTTTAGCCCAGTCTAAAGGTATTCAGTGTGCAACAAAACAAGATGTGAACAAAACAAAACGTACTCAATTGTGGCTTCTGGACTACATACCAACCATTAGGCTTTTTGTAACTCAAAAGCCAAAAGAAGATTTTTTTTCCTGTTTCTGATGTGTTACCTTTTTTTAAGGACATGGATATCAACTGGCCTCCCTTGGTTAGACGAAGGATGACAAAGTAAAGTGGAAATGCCAAAATGTGGGGATGGGAAGTGGGAAGTGAGGAGCCATCTATTACTATGTCCAGTGATAAAGAATAAGTTGATGCTGGCCTCAAAATCCAAAGCCTTCAAACCTCCTCCTTGCCACCTCTTCCCATGCTTAATCTATATGACATTTTCCTACTTTTCTTGTATTACATTTGTACTCTTCAGAGAAGGCTTCATGAGGTTGTTTTCTCATCTGCCTCTATCTTGCGGGACACTGCCATGAGGCAGTTTTCTGATATACTGCCCAGGTTCCAGAAGAACAAGAGACTTGAGACTTTCCAGCTTAATCCCCACGCTTCCATAGGGCAGAACTGCAGCTCTATAGCCATTTAGCTGCAGTCTGGAATAGATTGGTCAGCAATAGGGTGTATCACAACTCATGTTGAAGCAATCTGGCCCCTTTTGTTTTAATACGTTCCTTTTGGTGTGTGGGATAAGGACTCACAGGGCTGACATCTTTAGCTTCTCTTGTCTTATTATACATAAAAGTAATAATCTGGCTGAATCTAAAATTAGTTCATTATTTCTTTACCAGATGAATCTGTAAGTGTTAGACTTGGACGGTCCTTTGTGTTTAGCACCCTTCATAATCTGATTCAATCAAAGCCTTTAACCTCAATCTATTTACTAGTCTAAACAACTATCTCATTGCAAACTTAACATATGACGTTGTAAAAGTCTGCTGCTTTATCTGACTATCCATTTTCTGTTCTGTCCAAATACAGTAGTCACTAGCCATGCACAGCTAATTAAATTGAGTTAATCAAAAATAAATAAAACAGTAAATCTAGTTTCTCTACCACATTAACCACAACTTAATTTCTCAATAACCAGATGTAACTAGTGGCTACTCTATTGAACAATGTCAATAGAGAACATTTCTGCCATCAGAGAATATTCTATTGGATGGCACTATTCTAGATTGTAAATTCCTCAAAGGCAGAAATTATACTTTGTTCAGCACTATTTTCCTCAGTTCTTAGAATAGGGCCTGGCACATATTTACTAAGCAAGTGGCTGCTTAATAAATATTTGATGAATATGTGAAAGAATAAATGATATGCATTAAAGAAAAAATTAAAATTTCTGAGAGAGAATGAATAAAATAGAAGCCAACTTGACTGTTTATAGTCTGCTTCTGAAGATAGGCGACCTTTCAACATCCAATTGAATATATTTTCCCAGCATCCCCACTTTTTTGCACTGAAAGCCAGGACTCCCTACACTGCAAGGTATTCAGGAGACAAAGGATACAAAGCAGTGGAGAACAGGCAGCATTAACTCTGCTGCCTCCCACAGGATTTGCCTTGGAATGGTTGGGGAGGGAGCTCTTAGCAATATGGAGACAGCCTTATTGGAAGCTGAACATAAAAGCCATGCTGGGGTCAGGGACCCCCAGACTCCCACAGTGAAAGGGGTCAAGTCTATATTACTGGGAGACAGTGACCTATTCGAAGCAAAAGAAGTCAAAAACTGGCAGGGCACCAAAAAGAAGAGGCAGAAAACAAAGAATAAAAGAATAGAAGATCACCAATGCAGATAAAAATTACTAACCAAGAAACAAAACTCTTATTTTCTTTAGGAGCCTGTCGCTTTTGTCATCACTGGCACTTCACCTCTCATTCCCAGGTAGAAACACAGCCCCCAGCTCACCTCCCCCTACTCCCATGCACTAAATCCCAGAGAAAAGTGTTTTGAAAGTCAAGAAACAATCTCTGCCAATTCATGTTAGCTGGACCCTTACTCTGGCAGCCAAGTTGTGCATGTTGCCTCCAAAATAGTCACCCAACAATCTCTTAGTTAGGTTGATGCATCTGACAAAAATCTGTGTTTCAGAACAATGAACCACCTGAAGTGATGATTACTGGTCCCTCAGAGAATCGAGTTTCCCTCTGGGATGACAGAAACAAACACAGCAAGATGAAAGCAGCCTTTCCAGATGCCCTGCAGGCAGATGTATCAGAAAGCAGACCCTCGTTACTGCACAATGACAGCTCTGACGCCCCAAATACTCACTGTGAGTTCTGCTGCCGGAGGCAGCCTAAAGTAGGATGGCTTGCTGAACTTAGAAGCCAACTTAGAAGCACTGGATGCTTGCTGGTTGCTTGCTAATTTATATCATTTAAAACAGCCCAGCCTATTGAAAGTTGAAATTGTCTGCACAGAAACCATCCACTGCTCCTCTTTTTAAATCCCCAGCGACAGGACTACAGCAGATGCTGCTGAAGGGTTTGGGCAGAGTTGTCTCGCTAGTCTGCTTTTTAGTTCAGGTGTTCTTAATGGAGTCTAATAGTTCATCACAAAGCTCAGGTTTCTAAGCTTTTTCTCTTGACTCACTCAACTCCTGGCTCTAGTCTCCTTTGCTTTAGTTCCTTCTGTGTCTCCTCCTTTAAGTCAGTGGTCTCTGAACAGTTTCCCCTGGAACAGTGTCTAAAAGGGCAACTCCCGAATTCCAATTTTAGGAGCAATGTGAGCTGGTGGCATAAGACTCACCTGAGGAGCCTGTTAAGTAAAGATTCCTGGATCCTGCACCTGAAAGTTCTGACTTGATAGATCTGAGATAAGGTACTTGCACGTGTATTTTTAACAGGGGTTTCTAATGTGTGTCCCACTCTGGAAACCACTTTTCCAAAGGACAGCAAAAGCTCTCCCAGACAGAAAAGCTACCCAGAACTGGAACCTCTGAAATTCCCATGGTCCATTGTTAATTTCATCAGCCAATGGCCGTTGTCAAAATGTAAAAAATGAACTAATTTACAGATTGTATACTCTGCTTTAGGCTGTGAATTCCTTAAGGGAGGAGCCTTGTCTTTTCGTTTTTGCATCTCTTGCAGCCAGTAAGATACAGTTGGAAGATCACTGGTCTCTGGATTCAGAGAGATTTAGATTAGAACCCTTACTCCATTACTCTGTGTGACTTACATCAAACAAATTACTTAACTTGCCATGTGCTTCAGCTTTCTAAATTGTAAAATGGGAGTGACATGATAAAGTGTAATAAAGGTGAAATATAAGACTTGGGAAAAAGGGGTTGATCTTGGAACTCAAAGACATATTTGGATGCCTAGAAAAAGACGGAGGTATTTTGAGATACAGTTCTCATACTGCATGACAGATACATTGGTGAAATAGCAAAGATCCCATTTTCATGACTAATTTCCAGAACCAGATCCAAACACAGGAGGTAAAGTGGAGGAGAGGTGCAGCAGTAATAGAGACTGTTTGTTGTTTTTTTTTTTTTTTTAAAGACGGGGTTTCACCATATTGGTCAGGCTGGTCTTGAACTCCTTACCTCAGGTGATCTGCCCACCTCAGCCTCCCAAAGTGCTGGGATTACAGGCATGAGCCACCATGCCCAGCGGGTTTTTTTTTTTTTTTTTGGCTTTTAAAATAAACTTTATTTTTAAAGAGCTAATATGTGCATTATAGGAAACTGAAAAACACAAGAAGCAAAGAACAAAGTGATTCACAGTCACAAGCAGTTTATAGTTTGACATGTTCTTCTAGATCCTGTACGTGTGTAGGCACAACATCCAATTTTATGGAACTGAGATCGTACAGTATGTATTACTTTATGATTTTTTTCATACATCATGAATATTTACCAATTCAAAATCCCAAAGCTACATGAGTATTTTTTACTAAGGCTCTAAGAGAAGCACAGAAAAGGCTAGGCAAGTCATGATGACTCGGGTAAAAAAGTGATAAGACAAGCTAAACTGGCACACACCCAGGCCTTCTCCACGCTGCTCCCCAGAACAGATGACATCATGGTCCAAAGACCCTCAAGGGATATAGCCAATAAGAATTTAGGACACTGGCAAAGCACTGGACGTAAGGTGCTCACCATATACAAGGGAAGTATTCGCAGTTGTCAGTAGTATGTATGAGCCACACACACACACACACCAAAGGTGAGAGGACATCACTCAGCTTTGGTCATATCACTGAAGAAGGCCTGGAGCAAGCAGAGCTAGAGAGAGAAAGAAAATAATGAATGATCAGTGTCACAGGGAAGCAGATAGAACTTACTGATTAACACATGAGACATCCCCTAAGGACACCCCAGAAATAACTGTCAGGGTTGATTTCAGGAGAAAAGATTTTCCGCATTCTCCAGAAGGATCAGGAATTGTAAAATAGTTGTGAAGGTATAAAGTAGTTGGCATATTTTAGTGCTTAATGACTGTTACTTGATTTTCCTTGCAAATAATTGAGGAACAATTTAGAGTGCCTGGACACTCTAAATTGTCAATAACATTGACAAATTATTTTAAATAAAATTCTGTTTGATTTGGTGCATTTGTATAATTTCATTTGGAAAAATTATAGGAAAACCTAAATTATGACAAAGCTATATATACGCATTTTTGCTTAACTAAAATAAAGTATATCACATGCAAACTGAAGAAAAACACATATGGCCATCCAGATGACATAAGTAAACATATTGTGAAATATAGTTCCTGATAGTAACCAAGATGCTTGTGAATTTGCCAACATGCAGATCCATAATGGCAATCACATAGCTATTATGCTATCAGTTCCATTTTCATTCAACAATAATTCATTAAGTTCCCGTTATATCCAAGGATGTTTGAATTAATCAGGACCCTGTTCCTGCTCAAGAAATTCATAGTCTAGTTCAGGGATTGGCAAACTACAGTCTGCAGACCAAATCCAGTCTCCATCTGCTTTAATAGATAAAGTTTGTTTCTGTATTATTTACAGCTCCTTTCACTTTACAATGGCAGTTGATGATCACAGTAGAGACCATATATTTTGAAGCATTTCAGATTTTCAGATTAGGGATCAACCTGCATAAATAGTTTTAGTTTCTTTGAAAATCTCTGACTAATACAGCCTACAATCCTAAAATATTTACTGTTTAGCCCTTTACAGGAAAAGTTTGCTGACCCCCTGATGTAGCTAAAAAGATAG
The DNA here is from genome assembly GCA_963573385.1 of Cacajao melanocephalus. Lineage (NCBI taxonomy): Eukaryota > Metazoa > Chordata > Mammalia > Primates > Pitheciidae > Cacajao > Cacajao melanocephalus. The sequence continues at coordinate 1,437 of CAUYLG010007080.1, read as the reverse complement.
AAAAAGTAAGCCGGCAATTTTAATGGAGTGTGGTAAGTACACTTCCAAAAATAAAATCCCAGGAGTACTCACAAGGGGTGCCTGGAGGTGGTACCTATGAGTGGAGCTTGACGCCTGGGTAGGGATTCACTAAACAAAGAAGTATAGAAGTGCCTTCTAAAAAGAAAGATAAATTTATATATAGATATATCTCCGGCAGCACATGGTGCATCTTCTTCAGAAACTGTTCATCCTCCTCATATGCCTCAACCGGCCCTTTAGGCACCCCGATCAGGTGCAAGGTACATATCAGCTGCCTCCAGGAGCAGCGGCCACTCCATCTAGGGTATCATACCGAGCCACTAAATGAAAGTTGAACTCCAGAGGGCAGTTGCAGACCTCGGTGGCCTGGAGGTGCAGCGGGAAGCCACGAGGCCCCACCCTCGCACATGCAAGCTCAGCAGATTGTCTTCAACCTCTTTCACAAGGGCATTGATCCCATAAGGTAATAAATGTGCACTTGACTAGGGAATCTACAGGTTTCTTTTTCTGAACAATACTTCAAGGCTAGTGTCAATCTCCTGATTGCATTGATATTTTAGGGTAAGACTAATAATTATCAAGTTGCCTACATGATATTAAGGATGGTGCTCAAGTGAGCCTATCAATATTTTAAACCTTTGGGAACTAAAACTTCTAAAATTATTGTTTTGAAGTTCAAATTGAGGTAGAAGGCGAGACTCAACTCCAGAGGTGAGGCTCGGACACTAGGCCAAACTGAGGACTAGGTAAAACAGGGGTGAGGCAGAAGCAGTTTTCTGTAAGGCACACCTACCAACGTGCCATGACAGCTTACTGTGGCCATGGCAACACCTCGTGGTTGCCGCTCCTTTCCATAGCAATGAATTCATGACCCAAAAGTTATCACACTTTTCCTGGCAACTTCTGCATAAACCACCCCTTAATCTACATGTAATTAAAAGTAGGTATAAATATGACTGCAAAGCTGCCCTGAGCTGCAGCTCTCAGCACACTGCCTGTGGGGTAGTCCTGCTCTGCAGGAGCAGTCACCGAGCTCTACCACCACCGCAGCTGCAACACTGCTGAAGCTGTAATACTTCCACTTGAGTCAGGCTATTTTCTTCTACCCTAACACCAGTTTGCCTTGAATTCTTTCTTAGGCGAAGCCAAGAATGCTTGCAGGCTAAGCCCTACTTTGGGGCTCACCCACCCTACATCAAAATGATATGTAAAATATAGATGATAGGAAGCGTAGTATGAATTCTCACATAATAAATTTTCGTATGAATTGAGTTTCTTTTGTTGTACTGAACCGAGCATAGAAAGTTAACACCAAGACAAAAGTAGGCCAAATTGCAGGGTCTTTATTGCCGGCGACCACAGAGGACTCACGTCTCTCCAACCTGTGGCCCCGGAGGGAGGGTGTCAATACCTTTT